>CADWAF010000127.1:0-45437 GCA_902984215.1 Willaertia magna
CAAGACAAGTCACTTATCCCACAAATGATTTAATAATGGAAAAACAAATGAAAGTAGATGATATAGGTTATCCAACTTTACATAATAATGAATTTGTAGAACAAGCCACTTGCGAAAGAACTGTAGAACAAAACCTAACAGAAGAATTCTCACCATATAATGAACTTTATGGTTTTGACATTACCTACCATGATGGGAATGACAATATGTTAATTGAAAGACCAGAACATCCATACTCCGTAATTGACACTTGTTTGGAAAGTATTTTTAATATCCAAGGTATTATTCAGAAAGAACGTCAACATTATGGGAATATTCCAACAGTTGGTGATACAGATCACGTGATTATTTCTTTACGAACAATATTTAGAAATATGAATGATTTTATGAAGGATTTAGATGAAAAAATTAGATTATTAAAAACTAAACTTGTTACAATAGATATTAAATTACAAGATAAATATTTTAATTCAAATAACCATAGAGGTAGAGGAAATGGTGAATATTGCTATAAAGTTGACAAAGCAAGTGCTTCTTATAAATTTCATTTTCTAGAAAGTTCAGCAATCCACTTTAGAGGAGTGTTCCTAATAATGATACACACAATTAAAGAATGTATTGAAGTTATTAGCAAGACAATTACTTCTAGAAAATCTATAATGAAATTCTTTAATAGTGATAGTGCATATGAGAAAAAGTTAACGGTTTTTAACCAAAAATTTTATACATTTACAATTGTTGCAAATATGGGTTTAACTTTTGGAGAAGAAAGACTTGAACATTTTGATGAACAAAATAGTTTAGATTTTAATCCTTTTGCGACAAGTATTAATTTAGATGATAGACCTGAACTTAAACAAGTTGACCCAATTGTTTTTTATCATCACATTGGAACGTTTTATTATCCTCAATTAGCTTCTTTCTTTAAGTTAATGGTTAAAGTTACTGCAAGTTATGGAAAAGCTTTTGAAATGCAAAGTAAATTACAAAAAGAAATTATGTTTTATGCTGCTAGTGCTTATTATTTAGCTAATCCAAAGGTGGCTGCTAAAGATTGTAATAGTGTGTTTGTTGAGAATCCAATTGTTGGTGGAAGTATGTGGAATGTGCAGGAAGATAATGCAGCAATTAAAACATTTACTTATTTAGGGTATTCTTATATTGAAACAAGTCACAAGTTTGCAATACCTTTTCCAGGAAGGAAAATTGTTGATTCTGTTGGTATTAGTGTTGATGGTGACGATTTTGAGTTTGTATCTGTGTCAAAAGATCCTATAAAGAATTCTATTATTCTATTTGACGATAACAATAATCATAAAAAGGAAAAGCCAAAAGTATTATTTGAAGATGATGACGAAGGTGAATCAAGTGAAGAAGAGGAAAAGGTTGGAGAAACAATTATTTATCAAGATAATTATAATAACAGTAATGAAAGTAATTATGAAAGTCACAATCAATTAGAAGATATTAAATTAGATAACAATGCTTATCCTTCATTAGCAAAGTACTATAAAGAAATGAAGGATACTTTAGCAGATCATCATTTCCAAGATGTTGGTTTGAGATTAATCTCAACAGCCCCAGTTGACAAGGCATCATTCTTAATTGAAAGACCTCAAGACTTCCCTTACTTATCACAAGTTATCAAAGCCTTAAATACAATAAGAGAAAAACAAGGTACCAAGAAATTTGATGGAACAGTTATTTTGCATATCCATGGTGGGGGTTTTATTGCAATGTCATCCTTTTCACACGAAGTATATTTAAGAAATTGGTGTAGTGCAACTAATATACCAATTATTAGTGTAGATTATAGACGTGCTCCTGAATATAAATATCCAGTCCAATTAGAAGAATGTTATGCAGCATATTGTTGGTTAATTGATAATTGTGAAAAGATCTTGGGTGCTCCATTAAAGAAAATAATTTTAGCTGGAGATTCAGCTGGAGGTAATTTAGTTTTAGCAACGACTATTAGAGCAATTTATGAGGGAAATAGAGTACCTGATTTATTAATTGCTAGTTATCCTGTTTCTTTCCTTGATTTTGCACCTTCCCCTTCTAGAATGATGGCATTAACTGATCCATTAGTTAATATGAGTTTCTTAAAGTTATGTGGAACATATTATTGTGTTGAAAGTGATGAACCTGGTCACAATCCATTTATTTCAACATCAGTGGTTGACGATAAGATTTTAAAACGATTCCCTCCTTGTTATTTTAATATGGGTACATTAGATCCATTATTTGATGATGGAATTTATATGGCAAAAAGAATTGCTAGAAATAATGGTGGACGTGTAAAATTGAGAATTTATGATGGTTTAGGACATGGATATTTAAGTATTATTGATAGAGTTCAAGAAGCTAAAGTTGCTAATGCAAATTTATGTGAATGGATTTTACAAAATATGATTTAAACAACTAATGAATTTAAATGGATTTTACGATATTATTAATATTTAAAATTTAATAAAATTTGAAAATAATATATTTATTTATTTAAATATCTTCCCAAAATTAATTAAAACAACATTTCAATTTGGGGATCATAAATTTGACACAAAAACCTATCAAGGCGATTAAATAATTACTTAATTAAATTATAAAATTTATTTATATTATATTTAATATAATAATTTAATAAAAACGTATGGTTAAATCACTAACTTTGTATGTATTGTTAAAATTAAATTTTTTTTTCTTGATTTCATTGTAAATGACTGTAAAATTATACCCTGTTTCAACTCTAATTTTACTGCTTTTTTGTATGTCACTCCAATTGGTGACATATTTTGAAAAATCAATTTTTGTGTACTTACTGCAATCTAAAAAAGCATTACAATGAGAATGTCCTGTAAAATAAACATCATCACTCTCTTTTTTGATAAAATTAAACTTGTGATAATTAAAATAAACTTACTTGAAACAATAATTGAATGATATCCTCCACATTCTAATTGTTCAATGTCGTGAATATTAAATGTAGTCAACTTGGTATTGGTTCCATAAATTTTATTTCCAGTCATTAAAATACCATCTATTTCTCCAAATTGATAACAATTATTGTAACCAAATATAAAGTATTCACCACCCAATGTTTTAATTGCAACAAAGAAATATCCAGCAATCACTCTTTCAACATTATCTTTAACTTTTGTAAAAAAAGGACAATTCTTCACTTCTTCTGGTTGTCCATTAGCAGCATAGCCGCAATATCCACATGAATACAATTCATTTTCTACAGTTAATGCAAATGAACAGTTATAAGTTGCCGCAATTTGTTTAATTTTCTTTCCTTCTAATGCTTCAACATTACACTTTACAAGTCTGAACTCGTTCTTAGTACATGAACTGTATTCACGCGAATAAGAAATGGCATTACCGTCATCTGTTGTTATTTAGACACGTGTAATATTATTATCATTATGGTTTATACTCTTTAATATTTCAACTACTTACATTCACCTCCAGTTCCAAATAATTTATTATTTTCAGTTAAATATAAAACGTGAACTCCACCACAAGCAATCTGAACAACCTTTTCATTTTCAAATAAACATTTTGGAATTAATCCTTGTTTTATATTACCACCATCTAACGAAAATACATATGCATTTCCACTTTCTAGTTCACATGAATTACTAACAAATAATAACAAAAAATATAATACGTACCACTAATCATTGCAAAACAATTTGCAAATTTTGTAATTATTTGTTTAATTGGATCTTCAATTGTAAATTTTAATAATTGAAGTTCTTTATCATAAGTTATTCCTAAAGCTTGCATCAAAATTTCCATATTCATCGTGCATTTAAAATAAACGTGACCTGTAATTTTATTTAAAATAAAAAGTCCACAACGAAATGCTTTAAATTCTAAATATTTATCTAATTTTGTAATTAAATATTTGTCATTATTTCCTAATAAACCAATAACGAAATTTTCATTATTATTCAAAAAAAGATTTGTTGATTCAATAAGCGGTTCAATTTTACAAGAAGGTTTTGAGCTCATTTTTTCACTTTCAATTTTACAATATTTGTAACATAAAAATAAAAGTGATGTCTACTACCTGCCAAGATAAATAATAGGTACATGGCAATTGGTTCCATTATTAAATTTTGTTCATTACAATGGTATAACTCAAATAATATATCAAAAAAAACAATTTATTGTTGGTTTACTTCTTGTAAAAGCTCATTAGATTTCTTAATATATAAACTTCTTGCTCTTCTCCAAACTCTAACACCTTCTGTTCCAACAGTTAAATCATTACCATTTTCTTCATTCATTTCTTCATTAAAATCAACATTCTTTAATTCAGCAATAAATGTAACTAAACTACTTGAAAATTCTTGTGAACTTTCTTGTGGAGTCATTGTTGGTAAATGATCAATTGCACAAACGTCTAAAGGTCTAAAAGAATTCTCTTCTGATGGTTCAACAACTCTTCTTAATGGTTTATCAAAAGTAGTTGCCTTATTATTAATAGGGAAAGGATTATAAGGGTTTGTTACATCACATGATACATCAATAAATACAGTTAATCTTCTAGTCTTACCATGTTCTTTAATCATACCAAAAGTAAGGAATGGTTCAATCTTTCCACTCAAATAAATATCATTAACTAAAATATCAATGTCAGTTGACAATTGATGGAAAGGACCACCTTGTTTAGTTTCATTAATATCCCATTTAACAATATCTGTAATTCCACACATTTCAGCACATTGTACACTACCACTACCACATCTACCTAATGCTCCTAAAACTAAAACAGTTGGTTTCTTTTCAACTTTATTTAATAAACCTTTAATATATTCAATTAAATCTTTTCTTGTTTCAAATGATTCAACTTGTTTATTTAACTCATTGAAATCATTATTATGAATATGTTGTAAACAATAAGTAATAATACCCATTGCCATTCCATTAAAACCAGCTGATACACCAAACGCTGCAACTCTTCTACCATTATCATGATTTAAAAATTCTAAATCTAAAATTTCTCCTTTTGGTTGTGCTAATGCAAATCTACTTAAAGTATCTTTCCAATCGGATTGTCTTTTATAACAATGAGCAAAATAGATGTGGCGTTGTGAAGGTAAGAACTTTGGTACAGTTATATTATCTAATACTGTATTTGGATCTGGTAATTCTTTTAATCCAACAATAAAGGTATTTGGATTTGTTATTTTAATCCATGAATGTGTTGGAACAATTTCACAACCAACTTTTTTATATTCTTCATCTGAAAAACATCTAGTTTTACTTGATTCAACATCAATTTTATATCCATGTTTTTCAATTAATAATTTAGCATCTTCTGGGGTGATAGCAACACGATGTTCAAAAGCTTTGACTTCATCACGTAAATGTAAGTGTACTAATGGTGTGGCTGACATTTTTTTTTACTTCAATTAAAATCTTTTTCGCGTTTTTAAAAAATTCATAAAAAGTCGAAAGGTGGAATATATTCCAATGGTCCTTGAAGATTGTACAAGCGCATGGAAATTAACTGCTTGCGTAATTAAATGCTTTGAATTTTTGTAAGTATGGAAGTCTGTATTTGCACTGAAAAGAGATGAGGTTAAGTCCTTAATAAAAGTTTCTAATTAAATAAAGTTATCAAAAATAGATTTAATGCTTTGGATACAGTAGTTCTTGATAATTTTCATTGTTAATAAATAATTGTGATGTTTGTTCTCTAGGTTGAATTAAATGTCTTTTATCACTTTCTTCTTCACCTAATGTTTTTCTATCTGCCACATATCTTTTTAGTAAATCTCTTGCATGACTTTGAACCTTAGTTAAAGTAGGTAAGGCAAAATAATCTGTTAACTTCATCCATTCACAACTTTCTACCTCTATTTTACAATGAGATATTTGTTTATGTTTAGGTTCTAATAAACAAACGAAATATAAATCAGGATTATCAAATCTAAAATCTTTTTTATAACGAAGACCTAATATTCCACGAGATAAAGCTTCTACGCCAGTTTCTTCAAAAACTTCTCTACAACAACCTTCTTCAATTAGTTCAAAAGATTCTAAACATTATTTAATTATGTTTGTCAACCTCAATAATTACAATAATAATGTTACTTACCTAGTTGACCACCTGGTAATTTCCACGGCTTCTCCTGGTTTGGATTAGTTAGAAATGGATAGATTTTTTCTTTGATTAACAAAATCTCTTCTGATTGAAAGTCAACAACCATTCCACCAGTACCAATAAAATGTTGACCTTAATTATAAAAATTAAGTCAACTAAAAAGTATTAAATAACTTACAATAAACAGGATAATTATTTTTCTCTTCTTCTGCTAACCATTTATGTAAATAGATATAGTCAGGTTTACAATGATGAAAAGTGAAATTAAATTTTTTAATACATATAGGAATAATATCTACATGTTTAGCATCAACTTTTAATTGAATAGCTCTTATTCTATTTGAAAAGGGTGTAGTTAAAGTAGATTGTTTTTTCCATTCATTTAGTGAGTTTTCCATTTCCACTTCAAAATTTTCAACAGAACACTTTGAAGTAACTTCTACCCTAATTGAACGATATGGATCTACAATACCGTTCAAAACTTTCAATACATCATTGTTGGCAACACTGCTATTATCAACAAAATCTTTATTTAAAGAATCTTTGATTGTTTTCAAGCCTTGCCTTTTAGTCAAACTATTAAGAAATCTTCTCATTTTTTTTGGCGCTAAAATTAGCAGACAATTTAATTTAAAAAATAGAACAATCAAAAATAATAAACAAGATTTTCTTGTATAGTTGATTTGATAATTAGCACTAAAAATTAAATACACGTTATGGAAATAATGGATGTTTACATTAAGGAGAAGGAAAGAATAGAAAGAATTGTTAATTTACAAAATGTATCATTAATAAATAATAATAGTTCAAAAAAGAAAAAACATTATGAAATCGGAAATGACGGTAAAGTACAATTAGTGAAAGATTTAACACTATTGTCACTTGGATGGAGGAATTGTATTTTAATAGATTACCCTTTAAGAACTACAAACAATTATTTAGATAACATTTTTGAAAAATTAAATACCATTAAATGTTTAAAAATTCAATTTAAAACTATACTTAATGGAATAGCAGAAGAAATGGAATTTATTTATTTTATTAATTATGAAAATTTATTAAGTTATTTAAAAGGTGAAAATATATTTAAAAATAGAATAATTGTAAATGTTGATAAATTAATTTCTAACGTATCAAATATAATTAATAATGTTAAAGTGAAAGAAAATATTTTATTTTTTTTAAAATTATTATCTAATGAAATAATTAATAGTTTAATAACCAATAAAAATAAATTAAATATACATTTAAATCTTTATCAAAATAATAATTTTATTGACAATAATTATTTTATCCCTTTTGATTGCACATTAATGAATGGATTTTTACTAAATTACCCAATTCTTTACTCATTTGAAAGTAGATTTGATAAAGAAAATTATACTACAGTAAATTTTACGGCAAATCATTTGTTAAATAGTATTTCTTTAATGAGATTTAATATTTTTTGTAATGAAACTAGAATTATAAATTTTACAATTCCACAACACATCATAACGTCAAAAGAAAGTATTATTTTAGAAGAAATTACAAAATGGAAAATGCTTTACTACACAAACAATAACTTTCAACTATTGCAAGAAATTGTAGAACATGATTCAATAGTACTTTAAAACAGTACCATATCAATAACGTGTGTTTTCAAATCATTATCACCCTGTGATTTAAACATCACACACAGCATCAAATTGATTGAATCGTTTTATTTGTACAAAACAACACAATTGTAAATAATGGTTGCTGTTTCACTTGTTAATTGCGCATAAAAAAAAATGCATAATTTAAGAAAGCAGGTAAAATTTTTACGTACCACTCCGAACGGTTTCACAAAGAGGAGTAACAAAATAATTCCAACAATTTATAATAAAAATTGTTCCTTTTCAATTAATAAAATAACAACAAATAATAATAACAATGCTCCATATTATGACAACCAAGAAGAAAGAGATGATGTTCAAATAATATCTCAAATCCCTGCTCCTCGTAAACTAACTGTAGTACCAAGTATATTTGAACAATATGGAACTCCTCGTCCTCCAACTATTAGTTTCATAACTGCAGAATCAAATATACCATTACCTTTATTTTCCGAAATTCCAAAAGAGAAAAAAGAACAAGTAAGACCATATATTATAAACGAAAACTTTTATGATATTCAACCTTATTATAAATTAGCAAGATTTAATTATAATGCTTTAAGATTTAGTTTATTAAGAGCTGGATTTAAAAGAATTGGAAATTTTAATATTGAAAAGGAAGAAAATGGAGAACCTGATGAAGAAACTGATACAAATGATAGATTTTCGGAATTTATAAAAGAGCCTTGGAATGTATTTTGGGGAAGACATTTACCTTTAGAATATTATCAATATATTGATGCATTCCAGAAAGTTAATCATTTCCCTGGTTCCGCTAACTTGGGAAGAAAAGATTTACTTTTTATTAATTTATTTAGACAAAAAGAGATTATGGGTTCTAATGAGTATGATTTCTTCCCTGATAGTTATTTATTACCTTATGATCATAAATTATTTATGAAGAAAGCTCAAGAACAAGAATTATTTATTTTAAAGCCTTTCGCTTCATCCTGCGGAAGAGGAATAAGTGTTTGGAATAGTAAGACAAGTGAACCTATTCCAGAAGATAGAAAAGTTTTAGTTCAAGAATATATTCATGATCCTTTATTAATTGGTGAAAAGAAATTTGATATGAGATTATATGTTGTAGTTTCAAGTTTTAATCCTTTAAGAGTATATTTACATTGTGAAGGTTTAACTAGATTCGCAACTGAATCATATGATATGGAGAAATTAGATTCTGTATATTCACACTTAACAAATTATAGTTTAAATAAGAAATCAGCTTCATATGTTAGAAATATGGATGAAAATGATGAAGAATTTAATGAAAATGCACATAAATGGAGTATTGCAGGATTACAGAAACAATTAAGAAAGATGGGTTATGATGTAGATAAGATTTGGGGAGATATTGAAAGTTTAATTGTCAAAACATTAATTTCTGTAGAACATAGAATTCAAAAATCTACGGAAAGAGCTGAAATTGAACATAGAAATACATGTTTTGAGTTGTATGGATTTGACGTAATGATAGATAAACATTTAAAGCCTTGGTTGATAGAAGTTAATATAATGCCTTCTCTTGCTGTATCTTCTTTGTTAGATAAAAGAGTTAAGGTATCTGTATTAAGTGAAATGTTCCATGTATTGGGAATAACACCTTATTCAAGATCTAATTATGATGCTGAAAAGAAATCTAAGTTAGAGTATTATGGAAATAGTACTTCAGCAAAAGAGAAATACATTTTACATGATTCAGAAGATGAATTAGCAAGAACACATCACTTTAAGAGAATATATCCACCATTAGAGGGAAATCCAGCTCGTTATGAACATTTATTTGCTGAACCAAAACCATTTAATACTTTACTTGTTGATTTTGAAAAAGAAAGGAGAAACACAACAGACATTACTTCCCTTCATAGATCTATTGCTTAAAAACTTTTTTTTCTTTGTTGTTGACAACAACCTTAAATGCCTAGGCTAGCAATCACCCTTCACTAACTTTTTAAAAATTTTGTAACATTGAAAATTTAAATAAAAAAAAACAAATTTAAAAAAAATGAGTGACGAGTACGATAGTGGAGATGAAAACTTAGATGTAGGTTTTTATATTTTGTTGGGAATGTGATGATCTAATGATTTTTTGAAATCCGATAACGCTGTTTAATCAATGAATACGCATGTATAAACTATTACCAATTTTAAAGGTTCCAACTGAACAAAAACAAGCACCAAAAGGTGTTGGTACATTAAGCGTAGGCTTAAAGCTTTCAAATGAAGGTAAAAAACAAAAAGATGAACAAGAAAAAGAGTTATTGGGGGATGAAACCACTATTTTATTCCAATTACCTAACCAAGAGGTTAAAAAACACTCAGTAAATATGGGTAGACCAATAGAATGGTTAAAGCTTTTAGTTCAAAAGGAGCATGGTATTCCATTTGAACAACAAGAAATGTATATTCAAGGACAAGATGCTGAATTACCAAATGTTTTCTGGTAAGTATTTGTTGAGCTAATGTTTTATTTACTTTTTACCTTTTAGCTTACAAGATATTCCTTCCATTAAAGCTAATTCTGAAAATATTATTATTGTAAAACAAAAGTAAAATTAAGGTTTGTAAATGTGTTATCTCCTTGGATTTTTATATACTTTTCGTTTATATTTCCTCTTTCTTTATATTTACAATTTGACTGAATCATTACCTTTATTTAGTTAACTTTCTTTTTCGTTTTTTGTACTTTGATTTTATTTAGTTATTTACCTTGAAAATCACATATTTTTATATTCTTTTTAGTGACAATTTTCTAATATTGTTCTATTTACAAAACCTTTACAAAACTTATATAAATATTACTTTGCTGATTTGTTGATGAATGAACAAACAACAAAAAAAAGAGATGATTGGGCGATCCATAGTGAGGACATTATTAAGCTTAACGTTATTGTCTACTCTGTTGTATTTAATTCTTGCTCAACAACAGCAACAACCAGTTTCTGGTCAGCCAACGCAACAAAATCCATATGCACAGCAGCCACAGCAAGGTTTTGGTCAACAACAGCAATATCCTTATGCTCAGCAACAACCACAATTTGGGCAACAACCATTTGGTGGTCAACAAATGGGTGGTTATCCTCAACAACAATTTGGTCAACCACAATTTGGACAACAACCTGGTGGCTTTGGACAACAAAATCCATTCGGTCAACAAGGAGGACAACAACAACAACAACAAGGAGGTAGAATGGCAATTTATATTAATAACATTACCACTCAATTGCGTTTACTTCAAGCTGTAGGTCAACAATGTTACAGTAGACAACAACAAGGTCAACCAGGACAACAACCTGCTCAACCAACACCACAACCTGCACCTGCTCAACCAGCTCAAGGACAACAACAAGGTCAACAACCTGCAGCACCAGCTCAACCAACACCTCAACCTACACAACCAGCACCAAGACCAGCTCAACAACAAGCAAAGGCAACTAGACAAGCAGCTCCAACTCAACAACAACAAAATCCATATGCCCAACAACAACCTGGTTTAGGACAACAACAACAAAATCCTTATGCTCAGCAACAACCACAATTCGGTCAACAACCATTTGGTGGTCAACAAATGGGTGGTTATCCCCAACAACAATTTGGTCAACCACAATTTGGCCAACAAAATCCATTCGGTGGACAACAAGGAGGAATGATGCCACAAAATCCATTTGCTCAAGATCCATGTGCTCTTGTTGTAAGCGCTGCAAAGACTATTGAATCAAATGCTAAATTATTACAAAATGATGCTACCTATTTAGAATCACAAGATGCAAACGTTGTTAACCAACAAATTGTTCCTCAATCTACTCAATTAGTTAATTATGCAAATCAAAACGATTGGACCAACTTCCAAAAAGCAGTTCAAACACTTAACCAAGCAGTACAATCAATTAAAGGAAATTATGGACAACAATCTGTTAATCCTCAATACAATTTCCCATTCTTAAATCAACCAGGTCAACAACCATTCGGTGGACAACCAATGGGTGGTTTCCCTCAACAACAATATGGCTTTGATCCTTCAATGATGTATGGACAACAACAAAATCCTTATGGTGGACAACAAGGTGTTAATCCATTCGGTGGACAACAAATGGGAGGTGGTTATCCACAACAACAGTATTATCCATCACAAAGTTATGGAGGTTTCCCTCAACAATCAATGATGGGAGGTTATCCTCAACAACAACAATATGGATATCCAATGCAACAACAACCAATGATGGGAGGTGGTTATCCTCAACAACAAGGTCAACCAGGTTCTGATCCTTCAGTAACATATTCCACTTATACATTACCACCACAAACAAATGTATATACTTATTCACCACAAACAGGATTCCAACAATAATTGTAATTGTAATAATGTACAATTTTTACAATAAAACTTGTGACTTTTTTAAAACTTTTTACAGTAAATATTTCCATTAAATGAAACCATTCTTTTCTTTAAATGTTCTGCAGCTTCACAACCACTACAATACATTAAAATATTATCACAAACTTCAACAATTTCCTCCCACTTTTTCTCCAATAAATCTTTTTGTATTACTTTCAAACTATCATGCACTTTCTTTTCTTTCTCACTTGCTTTCTCTAACAAACTTTCCAAAGTATAAATTGCCTCCAAATTTAGTCCACTATCGTCATTATCATTTACAGAAATAAAATCTACAAAATTACACAAAAATAAATGCTTAATTTTTTTGTAAAATTCATTTGAAATAAAAATTGAATTTGCTTTAAACAGTAAACAATTTAATTTCAAAATATTTGAACACAAATCCATTTCTCTTCCAATGGCTGTAAAATTAAATCCTAAATCACCTCCAAAAGTTCCAATAAAAACCTTTCCTGAATGTAAGGCAATTTTTACTTTTGTCAACTGTTCAATACTTGGTATTTGTTCTTTATATTTCTTTGCAATAACATTTGCTTTAGATAATATATCAATTGAGGCACGACAAGCATTTTCAATTGAAGGATCTATTGATGAATTATTTGTGTTAATTACAACTTCACTAACATGAGGTTTAATATAATCTCTATGAAAATAACAAATAATTCTACCATCAAATAAGAATTGGCTAACCACTCCATGATAACTTTCTAAAATGTTTGTAAATGAATTATTTATTTCTTGTAATAATTCTTTCCTTAAATCAACTTGTTGTTGTTTATTTCCTTCATCTAAAAGTTCACCAACACAAACTAATTGTATAAAACAAATAATTACATTCTTTTCCCTCATTTCAGAATTATCATAATGAGGATTATCTTTCTTTAAAATTTTATTTAAAATTGAGTTTGGAATATATTTTGAAAAAACTAATAAAGTATCATTTAAAATAAGTAAAACATTATTCATTCTTCTAAAATCATAAAATAAATTAAAAATTCGATGATGTTTTTCTTTAAATGTAAAATTAATGATACTTAATGTCATTGTAGAGATTGTTGTAACTGTAGAACTAACAATCTTTACAATTAAGGTCATTATAATAAATAGGAATTGAAAACAAATGTCAACAATATAAGGACATTAAGATATGTTCTAAATATCAAATTAAAAAGATTTGTCAACATAAAAAGACAAATAATTATTGTAAAACTTACGCCTTCAGAGATATTTGTTTAAAATACCATAAACCTCAAAACAACAACAAAAAGTGTACTACCTATACATACATCCCAAAACTATCATGTTCTTATAAGAAAAGATGTAATCGTTTTAAAGTTATAAGAAAATGTTCCAAATGTGCTAAAAAGTGTAAATCAATTTGTGTTTGGAAGAAGTTTGAATTTCCAAAGAAATTTAAAGATACTAAAATCAAATGTATACCAGTACGTAGAAGAGTTTGTAAAAAGAAATGTCATCAAGTTTGTACAGAATTTGAAAAGAAATTAAAATGTACCGGTCATCAAAAAGTAAAATTCTGTAAATTAAATGGTTATACTAAAGTATGCACTTCCACAAGTAAGGATAAATATTTAAATAATAATACTTCTTTCTGTAAAAAGAAGAAAAGAGTAAAATATTGTACAAAATGGAGTGCTAAAAAGTATTGTAATAATTATAAGGTTGGAAAATGTTGCATTAAAAGAAAAAACATTAAATTCTGTGATAAATATAAAACTATTAAGAAATGTAATCAATTTAAAGAAATTCCAAAGAAATGCTTAAAATACAAGTCAGTAAAGAAATGTATCGTTAAAGATTTAGTTGGTAGAAAGGTTTGTTCAAAATATGAATTTGTGGGAGGAAGAAAAACTTGTGGTAAATATGGAACGAAAACTATTTGTTTAAAAAGAAAGAAAGTTTGTTCTACCCTACACTCGGAAAAGAAGAAACCACAACAAGGTCATTAAATTTCTAACCCGACAAAACGTAATTAATGTGGGATGACCAGATATAATTAGATTACAAAAACTGTAATCAAAATCAAGTGATCTGCTCACTTGATAATAAATAATTATAATAAAAAAAATATTTTTTTTAAAATAAAAATAACAATCTTTTATTTTAAATAAATTTTATTTTTATAATAAAAATTTAAAAAAACGTTATTTAATTTTAAGCGACTTTACTGGGCGTACAAAAAAGGCAAAAAGTAAGGGGTTTTTTTTAGTGAAATTATAAAACTTAAAAAAATAAAATTTATTTAAAATAAAAGATTGTTATTAGTATTTTAAAAAAAATATTTTTTTTATTATAATTATTTATTATCAAGTGAGCAGATTACTTGATTTTGATTACAATTTTTGTAATCTAATTATATCTGGTCATCCCACAATAAAACTCTTCATTTGTGTAATAATATTTTTTTGTAATCAAGCAAAAATAAAATACAGCAAAGTGAACACGAAATTATTGAGTTCAAAAGAGAATTACATAAAAAGAATGAGGAAGTAGCTAGGTTAAAAAAACTTATGTCAAAACTACAAGTCATAATCTATAACTTATTTTAAGGAGATAAAGGAGCAAAGATAAAGGAATTATTGCAAAAAGATGTTAAAAAGGTTAAACAAATAAATAAAGCAAGTCATTACAATAAACAAAATAAAAAAGTCATAATACTTAAAGAAAATGAATACAAAAATAAAGTAAAAACTACTAATGATGTTTATAACAAACAAAACATCATGGTCTCAAAAAGTTTCATGAAGTTTGAAAACAAAAATAAAAGAATCCACAAAAAATCTCATAAAAATCTTGTCAGTCAATCCAAAAAATATCTACCCAGTCAACCAACAATTATTGGGCAACAAAAAATATCTATTGTACCAAAATAATGTAAAACAAGCTTTGAATTTATAAAAAATACCCAAAAGACAATCCCCTAAATAAACTACACAAATGAATAAAAGGTTTAACAATAACAATAGTAGCAATTTATCAAGCAACATTAGCTCATCAACAACAATTAATAACCTTTAACCACTTAATAATGGACCAACAACACAAAGTAGCTTACAATCAAGTACAAGCTATAACCCTAACAACAAAAAAAACCGAAATATATCTAATGTCAATAATGATAACAACAGCAAAGAAAATAAGAAAGTTAACAGAAATTACTCATTTAGTATTTCAGTAGTAATAGACAATATTATAATTGAAAAAGATCAATTTTACTCATACATAGTAGATAATATTCCAAGATCTAAAATTAGCGATATCTACATTCCACAATTAAAACCCAATATCATCCAAGTCTTGGCACTTAACAAAGAAGATAGAAACAATATTATGAAACATTTAAATAAGGTAAAAATTAAATTAAAGGAGGCACTAATGTTAGATATTATGTGTCCAAACTTAACTTTGTTAGTGGAATAAAAGATATTATATTTGAGATAAATGATATTAACGAAATTTATTCTAGAATTAATGTAATTTTAGAAGAAGTTTATAGAACAACTGATCACAGTTTTCAATATATTAACTTGGTTAACAACTTTAAAATAGGTGTCTTTAAACTTAGAATAGCTTATTTATTAGATTAACACATAACTATGTTCAATAATTTACAATTCAAATCTTATAAAACCCTGTCCACACTAGCCAATGAATATAATAATATATACCAAATCACCTTCACAAACTCCTATACCGAAAATAGAATTAAAGAAATTACTAAAAAAATCTTAGATAAGGCAAAAGTTACTTTTGTTGAGATAAAACTTAATATCAATGAAGTTGATCCATCATATGATGAAACTAAGTATTAGAAAATTCAATACACATGTCAAAGCAATAACGAAACTAACAGATTAATTAATATTTTGTATAATTGCAAAGGATATTTAAATCCAAATTTAAAATTCAAAACCAAAAAATTTAAACACCTTGAAGCAGACTTTCATAATAAAGCAAATAATTTAGTCAATAAAACAAATAATGGAAACCACAGTTTTAACTTTTTTAATATCAACAATGAAGCATTAGAGGCAAAGTTATTAACTTTGAAAAAAGATATCACCTTTATTAAAAGTGAAGTTACTGAATTAGTAGTAAGAGTCAATACAGTTGAAACAGGCATTAATATAATAATTGTAATGCTTACAGACAACTTTGGAGTAGATTTAAGTGTCTATATCGATGGTGATGTTAACGTTTAATGATTAAAGTTGATATTTATAATTGCAATAGTCTTATTTTTATAGACTTTAAAAAAAATCCACAGAGACTAGATAATATTTTTAATATGATGGACATAAATAATCTAAATATACTTTTCCTCTCTAATATTCACATTATCTCAAATAAGCTCAATAAAATTTGCATTACACTCTCTAAGACTTTTTCTTACAGAAAATATGTTTTCCTCAATACAGACCTAAAAAAATCTTCTCTAGTACTTTAATTATTACTAAAAGTATGAATAACATTAAAAGAATAGCTATAAACAATACAATCATACCAAAGAAACTCCAGCACCTCTTACTTAACATTAAAAGTGTAGAAATTAATATCATTAATCTATACAATCCACCAAGCAAAGACGTTTATTTTGAACTCGATGATAATATCTTTAAAGAAATGCGCAAATTATTAATATAATGTATCAACAAACCAGTCATTATTGGCTAAGACTTTAATTGTAATTCAAATAATACAGAACAAAAAAAAAGGAAAAATCTAGAATAATTTATTTAAAGAATTCAACTTTTTTACATCAAACTACAATAGATACTCTTATATAAGAAAACAAAGCAACGAAATAATACAATCTAAATTAAATCATATCAGCTTATCACTACATTTTAAATTAATCAAAGAAATACAGCTTAACCCTATGAGCTTTAATGACTATTATTCAATTAACTTTAAAGTTACACTAAATAATAACAAATCGTGGAAATTATACATTAAACAAAAGGACATACCTGATATTAAAAAAGTTAAAAAAATATTTAATAATAGTAACAAAGAAATTTTACCCTTCTTAAACAATATTAGCTCTTACCTTAAAAAAAAAATAAACATCAATATCTGTTTACAAAAAATAGTATGAGGGAAAACAAAGAATATTCAAATCTGAAAAACGAAATATACCTTATTTGAAAACGAATTAAACAAATAAATAACAATTCTCGATTAATCTACAAGCTTAAATTCTTTAACATTAAACTTAAAGAAATCACTAGAAAAATAACTCAAGAAAGAAAGAAAAATTTCTTTTTCAATTATAACAAGGACACCAAAAATATGTTATATAAATATGACAACATGTTTAATAGTAAAAATATAAATTGGAACGTATTAGAAGAAAATACTAACAATTTCTCAATTATTAATTTCTTTACAGAAAAATTTACAAAAAATAATATCTCAGACATTAAATTTAAGATGATTCAAACAACTATTAATGAAGGTCCATTATAGAATGTAATAACAGTAAAAAATATTAAAAATAGTTTAAAAAAAATGAAATTTAAATTCATAGAATTAGATCAAATACCACTGGAACTATTTAAAAAATTTGATAATGAAATACTTAAAGAACTTACAAAATACTTCAACAATCAAGTCAAGGAAGGATGTATTGACGATAGTTTTAAACAAAGATGGGTCAAACTCATCTCAAAAAAGAATAGTATTAATTTTTTCAAAAACTTTAGGCCTATAACAATCATGAACTTAAAATACAGATTATTTTTTAATATTATTGCTTACAAATTAAGAAATTGAGCAAAAACTCAACTAAATGTGAAACAACAAGCATTTATACCATATAGAAAAGCAATGAATTAAGTTTATTCACTAAAAAGCTTAATTAAATTAAACTAAAATAACATCTCAATAATTAATCTAGATATTGAAGGAGCATACGATCATATAGATTTTGAACTAATATATAAAAGCTTAATCTATTGTAAATTTCCTCCAATATTAATTAAGTTTATCACAAAAGCTTATAAAAATCATTTACTTAAATTTGAAATCAATAATCAACTCAAAGAAAACATTATAAAAACAAGAGGCATTCCGCAAGGGTGTCTACTAACACTAATTATTTTCGATTGCATTACTTAAATCATTATAGATAAGGCTATAAAGAAATGGAAAATACTAAAAGACTCATGTAAAACTAACTTAAATTATATGGAACTACTCAACTTTACTGATGATTTATACTTAGTTGGAACAAACTCTAAGAAAACCAATAGAAAGATGGACAACCTTTTTAAATGGATGAAAAGGATTAAGCTTAGTATCAACTCGGCAAAATTTAAAGCAATAATACTGGTTAGTAAAAACAATATTGTAAAACCAATAGCAAAAGATATAAAAATACTCATTGTGGATGACGAACGAATATTAGGTAATTATTTTTTTGAAAACAAACTATTAAAAAAAGATATTGAAAAGAGAAAGGATAAAATTAAAGAAAGTATCAAATTTATACCTCAACAATTAGTAGACATTAATAATTATAAAAACTTGGTCCAAACTAAATACTTATCCAGTTATGTACATTTATGTAGAGGGAATGTTGTTAAAGAAAAGAATTGTGAGGAAATAGATACTACTATACGTATTGAACTAAAGAAAAAGATTTTAATCGCTCTTAATACATCTATTAGTTTCTTCTACCAAAATATTAAAGAAGGAGAATTAGGAATTAGAAAAACTAGCACACAGATAGAAACCTTTATTGTTAAAACTATGATAAACAAATACTATAGTAATATTACACTTGTAGCATTATTAACTAGTAATAGCTTAATTAAAGCAAAGGATAATAAGAAAATAAGAAACTTTAACATTTATGAAAACTTCTGAGATATTATTTATAAATATAGACTAACTAAAATGACCAAATCTAATACATCATTTAAGGCGAACCAAATCCACTATAGAAGAAGAACAATAAATATATATACAGATGGATCCAAAACAATAAATAATGTTGGTTATGCAATTTTAATAGAATTTAATAACAGAAGCTTTAATCATGTTTTTAAAATCTCTACTGAATATTCGAATAATGTAGCTAAACTATGTGCCATTTTATATAATATTAAACTTTCTAAAAGGTAGTACTATTATAATTTACACTGATAGTGAAATTTCACTTAAACTTATCAAGAATGATAACTACCAAAGTGACTTTATATGCTTTAAAAAGGAATTACAGAAAACAATTGAATAAAACAACATAAAACTAAATATCACTAAAGTAAAAACTCACAGCAATAACGTTAAGAACAACCTAGTAGATAAATGGACTAAGGACACAAGTTAACTTGTTGACATTTTCAACATTAGACAACTTTTTCAACATAAACAACTATTAATGACAAATAACAAAGATATAATAGTATTCAATATACAACGACATATAAGTGACTTTAACATATACGACATCAACCTTACGTATAACCAAGACTGAAATAGAAAAACATACAATAATCCATTCAATAATAGTAATATATGCCATATTCAAACTTACAAATTTATCAAACAGAATCTATCACCAAAAACTAAAATTCAATTATTTCGTAATATTAATGCTTGCTACTATACTATAATCAATCATAAACAATATCATATCTGTAATTTATGTAATAAGGAAATAAATTTACCGCATCTAATGATAGAATGCCCAAAAACAACCACAGAAAGAAACTGGACAAATAATAATATCCTTAGGCTCACTGAACTCAACAGTAGTATCACAATCAATAAGAATGCTATATTCCACAACAGATTAGAACTGAACTACAGGGGAATAATTCTAAAAGAAGACAAATTCTTCTACTTGAACAGGAAAATTAAAGAATGTGCCATAGAAATCCAAATTACCCTCGCCTTACTTGCAGCGAAGTGTTATAAAATCTTAAGAAATTATAATATTCCCAAAGGGAACTAGATAATAAATTAAAATTTTTTTGTAAGTAAAAAATGCAACAAAAGAAAGAGTTGGAGGTTTTCACTCACCCAATGTCAAGCGAAGGCTTTAGGAAACATGCTCATCAAACTGTGGATTTTATTATTGATTATTATGAGAATGTATTGCAAAATAAAGACGGAAATCATCCAGTTGGTGAAACTATAAGTGTTTGTTCAAAAGTTGAACCTGGATATTTAAATAAATTATTACCAAATAATGCACCTGAAAAGGGTGAATCGTTTGAAGAAATTATAAAAGATGTTAAAGAGAAAATATTACCTGGTGGTATGTAATATTATTGTTGAACTTGTCAATTCACAGTTTTATCTGTAGTTACTCACTGGCAACATCCAAACTTCTTTGCCTTCTTTTCCGCTAATTTTTCATATCCTGCTTTATTGGGAGATATGTTTAGTGGAATGTTTAATGTTGTTGGATTTAATTGGCAGACGTCACCAGCTTGTACTGAATTGGAAACAATAGTAATGGATTGGTTGGCCAAAGCAATGCATTTACCAAAATGTTTTTTAAGTGAAACCAACGGAGGAGGAGTAATTCAAGATACTGCTTCAAGTGCCGCTATTGTTGTAATGTTGGCAGCTAAAGAGAGAAAAAGAGCAGAACTTATCCAAAACCAAGACCAATTCAATATGCCTGAATTTTTAGGTAAATTAGTTGCATATACCTCTGAACATGCCCATAGCTCAATTCAAAAAGCTTGTATGGTAACTGGTGTTTTGAATTTTAGAAAAATTAAAGCAAAAAAAGATACTTTTGAAATGGATTATAAAGATTTAGAGGAAAATATTAAAATGGATTTAGAAAAAGGATATATACCTTTCTTTGTTTGTGCAACTATTGGAACTACATCATCAACTGCTATCGATCCAATTGGTGATATTGGTCCAATCTGTGATAAATATAAATTATTTTTGCACGTGGATAGTGCTTTTCTAGGATCTACCTTATTATTGCCAGAATGCAGAGTTGCCTTCACAGGAAGTGAAGAATGTGAAAATTTAAAATATTGTGACTCATTTACATTCAATCCTCACAAATGGATGTTAACTAGTTTTGATTGTAGCGCACTTTGGGTTAAGGAAAGAAAGAATTTAAAGAATGCCTTATCAATAGACCCTGAATATTTAAGAAACAAAGCTTCACAATCTGGATTAGTGACAGATTATAGAGATTGGCAACTTCCTTTAGGAAGAAGATTTAGGTCTCTAAAGTTATGGTTTGTTTTAAGGGTATACGGAATAGAAGGTCTACAAAGATTTTTAAGGTATCACATTGAGCTTGCAGAATACTTTGAAGAGAGGATTAAAAGTGAGTTTGAAATTGTTGCACCAAGAACTGCCTCTCTAGTATGTTTTAGATATCGCGATGAAACATGGACCGTGGAAAAGGAAAATCAATTTAATGAATTGTTATTGCACACAATTAATGAAACAGGTATCATGTTCTTCACTCATACTGTGCTGAATGGAAAATTTACGTTGAGAATGGCAATTTGTGGAACATTTACAACTCAGGATCACGTCGAAAATGCTATTTCACTTATTACTAACAAGAAGAATGAATTACTAAAAGAATTTAAATAACAACCTGCATCAAACAAACTTAAATTATAGAAGAGTAGCAACCGTAATGCAATACAAGTGACTTCAAGTTAGGGAATGTAACTTAGTCAAAAAGTGTGAAAATTATCACAAGCAGAAAAAAATAAAAAAGCCCGAAACGAGTTGTAAAATTATCTCGCTCAACCAATAATCATCACTTCTTCAGGCCGCCATTCATCTTATTAATTTTTGCATAGAAAAAAATGATGAAAAACTGTTCTAAATTGAAAACAACTGCCAATAGTGTAAAGGCATCACTTCATCACTCATTGAAATCAAAGAAATCCATTTTCCCATCAATTATTTCTTCTTCATCTCTATCTTCATCATCTAAATTAAATCAATATAGATGTTTTTCATCATCTCTAAAAAATTCTATTGTTGTAGGAAATAGTGCTGTAAGAGAAGGTACCATGAGTGATAAAGGAAAACAATTATCTATGGTTTATCCTGTAATTGATCATACCTATGACGCTGTAGTTGTTGGTGCAGGTGGTGCTGGATTAGTATGTGCAGCTAACCTTGCCAAGGCTGGTTATAAAGTAGCATGTATTTCTAAACTTTTCCCTACTAGATCCCACACCGTAGCAGCTCAAGGTGGTATTAACGCAGCTCTTGGAAATATGACTGAAGACCATTGGACATACCATGCATATGATACCGTTAAGGGTAGTGATTGGTTAGGTGACCAAGATGCAATCCACTATATGTGTAAGGAAGCTCCTCAAGCTGTTATTGAATTAGAACATATGGGTCTTCCATTCTCTCGTACTCCAGAAGGTAAAATTTATCAAAGAGCTTTCGGTGGTCAAAGTATTAAATTCGGAAAAGGAGGTCAAGCAAAACGTTGTTGTGCAGCTGCCGACAGAACTGGACATGCTCTTTTACACACAAATTATGGTATGGCTGTTAAATATGATGTACAATTCTTTATTGAATTCTTTGCTTTAGATTTATTAATGGAAGGAGATGAATGTCGTGGTGTTCTTACATATAATTTAGAAGATTCTTCTCTTCATCGTTTCCGTGCTCATTATACTATCTTAGCAACAGGTGGTTACGGTAGAGCATATGCTTCATGTACTAGTGCTCACACATGTACTGGTGATGGTAACGCAATGGTTACTAGAGCTGGTTTACCAAACCAAGATTTAGAATTTGTTCAATTCCACCCTACTGGTATCTATGGTGCTGGTTGTTTAATTACCGAAGGTGCTCGTGGTGAAGGAGGTTTCTTAAGAAATGCTGAAGGTGAACGTTTTATGGAAAGATATGCACCTAGCGTAAAAGATTTAGCTTCAAGAGATGTTGTTTCCAGAGCTATGACTATGGAAATTTTAGAAGGAAGAGGATGCGGACCAAACAAGGATCATATTCATTTACATTTAGACCATTTACCTCCAGAGTTATTACATGAAAGATTACCAGGTATTACTGAAACTGCAAAGATTTTCGCTGGTGTCGATTTAACTAAAGAAGCAATTCCTGTTGTTCCAACAGTTCACTATAATATGGGTGGTGTTCCAACTTTATATACTGGTCAAGTTGTTTATAAGAAGAGCGAAGATGAACCTGATTATCCAGTTAAAGGTTTATTAGCAGCTGGTGAAGTTGCATGTGCTTCAGTTCACGGTGCAAATCGTTTAGGAGCAAACTCTTTATTAGATCTTGTTGTTTTTGGACGTGCTTGTGCATTATATGTTATGGAAAATTTACCAAAAGATACTAAACATAGACCACTTCCAGAAGATGCAGGTCTTAAATCTATTTACAATTTAGATAGCATTAAGAATAATCCACATGGAACTATGAAATGTCATGAATTAAGAAAGGAAATGCAAGGTATTATGCAAAATTATGCAGCTGTTTATCGTAAACAATCTACTCTTGAAGTTGGTTGTAAACTTATTCAAGAAGCATATCAAAAATTCAAATATGTTAAATTGAATGACAAATCATCAGTTTACAATGTAAATTTATATGAAATTCTTGAACTCCAAAATCTTTTAACAAATGCAGTTCAAACAATGATATCAGCAGAAAACAGAAAAGAATCTAGAGGTGCCCATGCTCGTGACGATTTCCCAGAAAGAGATGATGCAAACTGGATGAAACATACACTTTCAAAGTTGGATCTTGACACTGGTAAGGTTACTTTAGATTACAGACCAGTTCACAATTATACGCTTGATGAAAATGAATGGCAATATATTCCACCATTCAAACGTGTTTATTAATTTAAGATTGTAATGATATCAATTTTGCCTTTTATCTTTCTAATAATTGTACAAATAAAACTCTTATGGTGTTTCTCTCTTGGGACATTAAGTTATTTGAATGATAAGCCTTCTTCTTTTCCCTTGTTTTGAATTAAAAAATTTATTAAAAATTCCATTAAAATTATTGATCAAATTTTTAATACCAAAAAATTACAAAGTCATTAACTTACCACTAAGTCCTTTAAAAGACTATATTTAGTAATTTCTGTTACAGATGGTTTTCAATTTCTATTCAAACATTAATTGGACATACTTGGTTTAGTGTAATATAAAAAAAATAATAGTGTCTATTCAAACTACTTGGACTAAATAAGGAAATTTCGATTCCCTGTTAAAATAACAGAGACAAAAAAATAAAATATAAAAATACAAATTTATTTAAATTTATGTTGTTTAAATTTTACTTCTTCATCTTGTAACTTTTCTGTTTCAAAAGGTCTAACTTTATTACATTCTGCTGGAAATTTAACAGTTGTATCTAATTCTAAATAATCTTCTTGTTCAAACTTTAAATCTTTCCATTCAATATGTTCAAAATGATCATTTTTCCATTGGAAATCAAATAACTTTTGTAAACCTCTTAAAATTTTAACTGTTTCAACTGTACCAAAAATAACACAGTTTTCTTTCTTTTCATTAGTTAATATTAATAAACGTAAATCATTACGTTCATCAATATTTTCAGTATAACGATATTTAAAACGTTCTACTTCATCTTCATCATTTACTTCACCAACATACAAAAAACGTTTAAAACTAATAACATCATTTTGCCAATCAATAGAAACTTCTTTTTTATAATTATACATATTAACTTTCTTATTCTTTACCCATTGACACATAATATCGTGAGTACAATTAAAATAAAATAAACAAGACTTAAGATCTAAAAGTCACCAAAGAACAAAAAAGGAAATTTGTGTTCAGATGGTCTGAAGAAATAAATAAAAACTTACGTGGATATACAAAAATTTCAAAACCTGGACAATCATTTCTACTATTATTAATATTTTTATCTTCAATAGTAGTACTACCCTTTTCAGAACTTAATTTTCTATGAAAAATGCTACAATCATCATCATCAACTGGATACTTTCCAGTATTAACATATTCTGTTAAATGATGTAATCCAACATGATACTTATGTTTTTTATCAATATAGAAAAATTTAAAACCATAATCATCATCTGATCTATATTCATAAGGTGGAACAAAGTTTTGTAAAACTTTTCCTTCTTGTTGTAACTGAATATGATGTTGTTTTAAGTTTTCTAATTCTCTTTTATTAAGATAGCGTCTAAACTGTGTGGAAAATACTAAAAAGTCGGTTATATCTCTTAAACGTAAAGAAAATGATTTAATTAAATTAAGTTCATTAAATGATTCATTGACAGTATAATGTTGAACAATAGGAAATACTGAATGTAATAATGCACTTCTCAAATTATTATATTGTAAACCAGTATCTTCAATTCCAGCATTAAGAAGTGCGTGTCTTTTAATTTTAAAGTTTTCAATAAATCTTTTAACAGTACCAGCTTCGATTCCCTGTGGCTCCACTTCCTTTTGATATTGTTTTCTTTGAATTGGTTTGTGAAAAACCAGGGTTTTTGTTCGATTTTCGTTCCATGTAGTTGTATGTCAAAAGGTCTTTAGAAAAACTCCAAACAAAGGCAATATCAATCTGCAAAGGTGGAATCAGTTGCTCAACCAACAAAAAAAACACCAAGCAGTTCAACTGTGCGCTAATCAAAAATTTGAGTGTCAACCCATACACACCTATCAACACATTTTCAGTCAGATAACAAAAAAAAAGTGATAAAACAGTAATAACAATGGGAGTACTTGCCAACATTTCTGATTTCTTCCTATATTCTTGTTGTTCCCATGGTTTCTCTTCTAGTTCATTGTCAAGCCTAAGAGCTAGTTTCATAAAATATAAAAAACGTTTCACAAACAAGAATGAATTTGCTAATTACTGGTCAGCTGAAGGTAAAAAACTAATAATCGTTAGTATATGGGTTATTTGTAATTTTGTTCTATTTTGTGAAGCTTTCATCAGATATTTTATTCAACTTCAACCATCAGCAACTGATGCTCCTCCGAGACCATTAGTTCCTTTTTACGTTGCAACGGCTAGAGGATTTGGTCAATTATTAAACTTTAACTGTGCTTTATTAATTCTACCAACAATGAGAACTTTATTAAACGTTTTATATAGCTTAAAATTTGGTACCATCATTCCTTTAGATAAAAATCTTGTTTTCCATAGATTTTTAGCTTATTGGTAAGTTATTCTCGTAAATTTTGAAAATCGGAAATATTGAATTTCGCCATCATCATAACTTATAGGATTGTTATTTGTACAATAGGACATACTTTAGGACATTACTTGAACTATTCTGTAGGTATTATTTAATTATCTAATTTTGAATTAACAAATTTTTAAAGTGTTGTTTCTGGGTTTATGGAGCAACTTCCACATTAGAAGCATGTTGGGGATTAAAGTATGGTTTAACAGGTAATTTACTTGTAATGACAATGTTTATCATCTATGCAGCATCCGCAAAGAATTATAGAAGAACTAAAAACTTTACTATCTTTTGGTATGCCCATCATTTCTTCGTTATCTTCTTCATCTTACTTTTAATCCACGGAAAACAATTTTGGGCTTGGTTTTTCAGTAAGTTTTATTTCTTTTCATTCGAACACTAACCTTGAATGAAACACTAATTTTTTTATTTACAATTTTTGGCGGTAAATAGTTCCTGCTGGTTTGTATGCCATAGAAAGAATTTTACGTAATATTCGTGGTAATGAAATGACTATTGTGAAACGCGTCCACTGTCTTCCATCACGTGTTATACATTTAGAATTAGAAAAACAAAATTTCAGATATGAAAGTGGTCAATATTGTTTTGTTAATTGTCCTTTAATTAGTCAACATGAATGGCATCCATTTACAATTTCTTCTGCTCCAGAAGAAGAATTTTTACAATTCCACATTCGTTGTGTTGGTGATTGGACCAATACTTTAATGGAAGTTTTTAATCCTAAACAAACACAAACTGTAGAGATTAATAAGCCTACTACACCAGATGGTAAAGATTATTTAATTCGTATTGATGGTCCATTTGGTACTTGTGCTGAATATGTTTATGAATTTGAACACGTTATGCTTATTGCTGCTGGTATTGGTGTTACTCCATATTCTTCACTTTTAAAACATTTTAAGTATAGATTAGATGCTACCTCAGCACATCAAGCTCCACCTTTAAAGATTAAACGTGTTAGTTTTTATTGGATTAACAGAGATGAAGGAAGTTGGGAATGGTTTTCAAGTATTCTTAGTCAATTAGAAGATGAAAATCCTGATTTCTTTGATATTCACACTTACATGACAGGTGTAATGAAAGCAGAAGATGTTAAGAAGATTATTTTCTCATCTGAAGAATATACAACAACTAATAAGGATGCAAAAGTTGAAATTATGATGCGTGTACTTTATGATTATGAACCTCAATCAAGCGATGAAATTAAATTATCAAGAAATGATATTATTGTAGTCCAAGATCAAGATGAAAGTGGTTGGTGGACTGGTACTAACACAGCAACAGGTTTAACAGGTTTATTCCCTTCAAACTTTGTTGTTAAGGTAGATCACGTCACAAAGATGAAAGATTCTAGAAAACGTAACTTTGGTCGTCCTAATTGGGATGCTGAATTCTCTGACATTAGAAACCATGTTGAAAAGAATTCTCCTTTAATTTCTCAAGGAAAGAAACCTAAAGTTGGTAAGTATTAATTGTTTGTGAATAATTTATTTAATTCAAAATTGTAAAGGTGTGTTTGTTTGTGGACCTGCAGCTTTATCAAAAGCAGTTTACAGCTTTTGCGTAGATAAGAGTAAGAATTCCACAGTGCAATTCGTTTTCCATAAAGAAAATTTCTAAGCTTGTACATTAGTTTAAAGTTGTTGGTCTTCGAGATTCTGGTCTCCATCTACTATTGTCTCAGCCAATACTTCAGGACTATCGTCAATATTAGTGTTATCCTCACTAATAAATTGGTCACCTTGAAGCACAACATCATTTACTTTGCAAACCAGGTTCTCTTCTTCTATTTTTTCCTCTTTTTCTATTATGCTATCATTATTGTTTTTTATTGGAGAAACAACGTCCTCTTGTTTTGGTGAGAAAGCTGCAGAAGAAAAAGTGAACGTAAGGCGTCTTTTCAATTTCTCTTTTTTGGTTTTGTGAAAACTTATGCCTTGCATTATGCCGTACTGAACAAAACCTACAACATATGAAATTAAGCTAACCCCCAAAGCAATCCACAGTACTGCTTCAACACTCTTAAATAATGTTCCATAGAAGTAAGGGTTTGATAGATACTTTTGACGTTTAATATTACATAAAAAATAACTACTTACGCACGCCTCATTAAGCGAGTGATTTGTTATTGCACAAGTCAAGCAGAATAAAATTATTTGCATCAGAGGTATTAGAACGTAGAAGCAAGTATGTGCTCTATAAGCCTGGTTAGTAAATTCATTAGATTCTCCCACAAATTCAGAGTGATATCTACATCGTTTTACAACCATCAAATATATTGCAAACCCGTAATGGATTACTTGTATAAATATTAAGAATGCAGATACAACAACTATACCGTCAACCAATACATAATCCTGAGCTTGTTGAGGACATAGTTTTTTGCTTTCGCTATCTAAACTGGCTGGGAAAGAAACAGTAGCTATGCCTAGACAAAAAATAGCTAGAAATAGAAGTGACTCCAATATACTCAGCAGTGATTTGGCTGTCAACATTTTGAATAATCTTTCTTGCCAAAAAATAGCTCTTTTAAATATTATTGCATAAGCAAATACAAAGCCAATCAAGGAGGCGATATAGAAAATTACAACTACTATAACAACCACAATTACAACCACCACAACAATCTATTAAGGATAAGAAAGATATCATTTGATTATCAAATTTACTTACCCAATCTGTATCGCTTTGAGCAACTAACATCATAGAGTTCACAGAGTTTAATCCCTTGTTGCTGCAAACATTGGTTGTCAAAGAGCCACCATAATATATCCTACTTTTGGTACCATTTGCATGAAGCTCAAGTTCCTCTAAACTCTCCACAACTTTATGACAACCCAGAGAATTATTGAGTTGTATTGAAAAAAGAACAGAATTGTCTGAGGTGTAGTAGGTAGTCTCTGTGGTTTTGTTGCCTACCAGAGTTTTTACAACAATTTCTTGTGTAGCTTCACCTGTAGTATACTTCATTCCAAAGCAAACTTTTTTATCCATTAAATAGTTCCAAAGGGAATTAGACTTGAAAATTCCACTAACACTTTCTTTGTTTACTACCCCTTCGTATAGCATGGGTTTAAAAAGAGAAGATCCATTAAGGGGATCGAGACATGACCCTCCAATACAAGTTATGTTTGTTAGTTGAAACTTCTCGGAATTCCAAATAGATGCCCCAAAAGTTATTCCGCCTCTACCTAAACTTACTACAGAGTAAAATCCTTGATATTTAAAACAAGAAGAAACATCTCCAGCAATGTCCTTACTAATAGCTGTATTAAGGTACACTCTCCAATTACCTCTGGGAGGTGAATTTAGAAAAGGATTAATTACTTTATCCTCACTTTTCTCAGAAATAATACTATCAATCCCAAATAAATTATTCTTCAACAATAAGCTTTCATCTATACCCCTTCTACAAACAACATGAAATGCAGTTACAACAAAAAGCAAAGTTAACAAAACGCTTTCATTTAGCCTCATTTTTTCCATACACGAGCTCATTAACAACAACCAAAATGTTTCCTAACCCCCAAAACCATGTCAGCCATAAAAACAGGTGTTTCTCAAACATTCCTTGTTTTTCTTTGCACAACAATTGTTTTCACATTTATTTAATTAAGATTCATTTCATATACTATCTGGTCCTTGTTGTAAAAAAAAATAATTCTTACAAAATCAAACTTCTCTAACAAAAAAAAAATGATCTTATCGGAAGAGGAATTAAATAAACCATCTTATGATATTGAAACAATTTGTAAGTTTTAACAGACCGTTCTCTTTATTTTAATTATTAAAATAATCTATACAATTAAATAATAAAAAAATAAAAAAACAAAAAAAGGGGTTTGTGGAAAGAATACAGATGAACAATTAGTTATTAAAACTGGTAGAAAATTTGAAGAAAAACAAGAACAAGATCATATTTATTCTACAGAAGTAATTGAACGTTTAACTCCAATTCATGAGAAGAAATTATTTCCTTTTGGAGATAAATTAAAATGGATTGGAGCTGGTGATCACCATACAATTTTTGTGACTAGATCAAATGTAGTTTATGGAGCTGGACAAAATAGGTAATTTTATTTATTTATTTTTTATTTTTTTATTGTTGTATTTAAAATTGTAAAGCGCTGGTCAACTTGGTTTAAATCATCGCGATAAAATTAATGGAATTGTAAGAATTCCCTTTTTTGATCATAAACATATTGTAAATATTAAATGTGGAGCTTATTTTAATTTTTTCTTAGAAGAAATTGGAAATAAACAAAATGTATATGTTTGTGGAAAGAATAACAGTTATGTAAGTTTTAATATAATTACAATATTTTATAAAATATTTACCATTAAAATTTAGCAACTGGGATTAGGTGAAACAACAGAAGATGTTTATCCACCAAAAGAAATTGATTTAAATTTTTTAGATGAAGATGATTCAATTGAAAAATTTGCTTGTGGATATGAAAGTACTTTAATATTAACAAGTATGTAAATATTTTTAAATAGTTTTTAAAATAGTTTTTTAAATAATTTTTTAAATAATCCTTTTTATTATTAAATATTAATTTATTATAATTTTTATAGAAAAAGGATTTGTTTTTGGGTGTGGCAACAACGGAACTGGTCAACTAGGAGGTAGTTCTCATCAAAATGTACCTTATTTTACTAAAAGTAATTTTCAGTTATTAAAAGACGAAAAGATTATTGATTTACAATTGGGAACTAGTTATGCTTTATTTTTAACTAATTTTGGTAATGTTTATAATAATCAAGATTCTGGTTGTTATGAAAGAGTAGCTAAAAAAACTTCACCTTTTTGTATGATTCATTTTGGGGCTTCTTTATGTAAGTTTTTATTTTTTTAATAATCGTTTACAAAATATTTTACAAAATAATTATAAATGGATATATCATTATAAATAGCCTTTTTAAAAACAAGTTTAAATAATTTAGAATATCCTGGAAAGTTAGCTGCATATCACCAAACCAATTTTGAAAAAGAAATAAAAATTGATGAAAATGTTTCTTTACTTGAAACACTTTTTGATGAAGAAATTATTACAATTGGTGGATTAACTGGATTCTTTTTCATTACAAAAGATTATAAAGTTTATTGTACAGGTCAAAATGGTTATTTTGAATTAGGTCTTTCCAATCAAGTTTATAAACCAGGAAGAGAAAAAAAACATTTTGTTAGACATTATGAAATGGAAGACATTATTAAGAATACAATTGCTAGAAATGGGAATAGAAAGATTATTCCAACACTTGTTGCAGGTTATTCACATACTATTTTATACTTTTCAGCAGAGGAATCTAGAGATTATTTAAGATTTTTTTCAAATTTAGAAAGACATTCTTATTGTAAAACATTTTTGACAGATGTCACTTTTCCATTTATTTAATCTTGCTATTTTATAAGGGACGTTATTTATTGTACAAGAGTTATTTTACTACAACTATTCATCTTTTTGTTTTTTCTTTTGTTTTTTTGCATGTTGTTTACTTTCATAAGGAACACAAACCCTTTTCTTTAAAGCACAAACAGTTCTATCGCCATACTTTGTGCATCTTCTCTTTCCTCCAACATATTTATATTTTGCACAAACTTTACGACCTTCTGATTTTCTAAGACACTTTCTGAAACGTTTATGTTTAATACATTTCTTTTCAACTCTCTTCTTTTGGCTACAGTAAGGGATAGATCTATAATTACAACAAGTTTCAACTTGTTTTTCCTTTTCACAAACTCTTACTTTTCTATAAACATCACAATATTTACTTTCATTCCACTTTGTACAGAATCTAATCTTCTTTCTGGCAGAACAGAATTCAGTTGTAACAAATTTAGTACATCTCTTTGTGTGTCCAGTCTTTTTGCATAACTTAACTTGTTCATAATCAACACAAGCCATATAGGAAACATAAGCTGCACAAATTTGGTGACATTTTTGATTACAAACTGCATGATAATAAATGTCAGTCCATCCTTTGTAATGTTTACCATGAACTTTCTTCCAACTCTTAATACATTTACAAACCTTCTTATATTTAGTACAAGTTGAAGTAATTTGATATTTAGAACATCTCTTCTCATGACGACATTTAATTTTAGGAATATAAGCATGTTTAGCACATCTTTCAGAGTTATCATATTTTGTACAAATGAAATGATAGGCATATCCACCACAAGCTTTCTTCTTGTCGATTATATCTTGGTAAAACAGCATCTGGAGCTCTTTATATGTTTACCTTTGGTTTATGTTTTATTGGCCAAATAATGGATTATTTTACACTCAAATACCAGGTAAGTTTTTATAGTTCAGTTTTGCAATTATTTATATCTTGACTTAGATTGAAGAGGCCAGTGCTCAATTAAGACAAGCAATGGAAATAAATAAAAAATTAAAGGACACGTTCAAGGGATGTGGACAAGGGCAAATTCCACAAAACAATACATTACCAACTACAATGACACCAATAGAAGACAAGAATGCACAAAAGGAAAGTTATTGTAATGAACAACAGCAACAATATCACCAAGTGTAAGGAAATGAACAAAGTAAATTAAAAAAATTAAATAAAAAAAGTATTAGATTTTAAAGTAAATTGTGAAATAATTTAAAGAGAAGGATTAGGCATAATAGGTCCTTCTAATAATCTACCATATGTTTTAGGTTGTCTTTGCCACAATAACGGAAAGGCCTTTCTCCATTGCTCAAATTCATTAAAATCCAAAACTGAAACAATAACTTCACTCTTGTCTCTTGAAGCCTCTGCTAATAATTTACCTCCTGGTTGACAAATAAAACTGGAACCATAAAAATTAACATTAACTTGTTTTTCAACATTTTTCTCTTCAGATTTTTGTAAACCTGCTCTGTTAGACGCACCAATAAATACACCATTAGCAATAGTGTGTGAAATCATAATAGTTTGCCACATTGGCTTTGTGTCTAAATCCTTAAAGCAAGGTTCACTACCAATTGCGCTTGGATATAAAATTAATTCGGCTCCTTTAAGGGAAAGAATTCTGGCCAACTCTGGGAACCATTGATCATAACAAGTTGGGACAGCAACTTTAATGAAACCTAAATCATGAACAGGATAATCAGAATCTCCAGGTTCAAACCAATCTACTTCATTGTATCCAATTCCACTTGGAATATGTTGCTTTCTTGTTACAAAAATTTCACCTGTTGGACTTGCAATTACTGAAGTGTTGAAATATCTATCTTTATTTTCAATTTTGCTCTTTTCATATAAACTTCCAACTACATGTAATTTATTCTCTTTGGCTAACTCTTTACAGAAATTAACAGTGACAGAATCGTTGATATCTTCAGCTAAATTAAAAATTTCTGGATGTTCCTCTTTGGTTTTATCACCCATGTAACGATAAAGTGTTAATTCGGGAAGTAAAACTATTTGTGCATGTTTTAAAGCAGCTTCTTGTACTAAATTTTTAATATTTTGTTTGTGATCTTCTGTATTTTCTTGAAAAACGAATTGAACCACAGCCAGCAAAACCTTTCTATCCATTTTTTTAAGCGATTCCAAATGCCATTAGCTAATTGTAACAAAATTTGTAAACTTGGCAAAATACTGTACATTAATCTCTTTTTGTGATGCAGTATAATTTGTTTTTCTAACCCGGAAATACAAAGTACGTACAATACAACAACATGCACTCTTATTTTGAATGGAATGAAAAACAAATTTTTGACAAACACAAAAAATGGCAACCACATCAGAACACTTAATGGAAGACGATAACTTAATGGATGAGGAAGAAGATGGAATTATTAGATTTGCCTTTAAGAAAGAAGGACAAACAAGTGGAGGATTAAAGGAAATACATATTGTTACACCAGGTGAAATAATTGTAGAAAATGGTAGTAATGTTTTGTGTGGACACGGAACCTATCGTAATGAAAATAATCAATTAGTTAGTAGTGTTTGTGGAGTTGTAGAACAAGTAAATAAATTAATATCTGTAAAACCATTAAGAGCTAGATATAATGCAGAAGTGGGAGATGTTATTGTAGGAAGAGTTAATAAATTGACCGGAAATAAGTGGAAAGTGGATGTTCAAGCAAGACAAGATGCTTTACTAGATTTAAATTCTGTTAATATACCTGGAGGTGTTCAAAGAAGAAAAACTTATGAAGATCAATTAAATATGAGAAGTATATATCAAGAAGATGATTTAATAACAGCGGAAGTACATAGAACAGATGGTAGTTCCATTCAACTCCAAACAAGAAGTGCAAGATATGGTAAATTAGCAAACGGTGTTATGTTAAGAGTTCATCCATCTTTAGTTAAAAGATGTACTCAACATTTTCACACATTTCCTTTTGGTGTTCAAGTAATTTTAGGTAAAAATGGATATTTATGGATAACAGCAAGTGTTAAATCAGAAACTGATAAATCTATGAATACCATTGATATGTTATTGGAACAAGAAGAGGAAGAAGTAATTTCTAGACCTATTTCAAAATTATCTTCAAAATCAAATCCTTTTGAATCTACTTCTTTTATGGCTTCAGGGACATATTCTGGAACAATTGTAAAGGAAAGAGAAGCAATTAGTAGAATAAGAAATGCAATACAAGCTCTTCAATATCAATTTTTACCAATTTATCCAGAAACTATATTGGACGTGTATGAATCATCTATTCAAATGCCTGTTAAAGATATGTTGTCAACAGAGAAGATTCCATTAATAACACAAACTGCTGCTGTAAGAATTCAAAAACAATTAATGAAAGGTGATGAACTATTTTAATTGACTTGATTTAGGTATTTGTCCATTTTCTATTTGTTTTGTTGAATTATCAATGGATGTGTCAATTATACACTGAATTTTAAAGTGACGCCTGAATGGATATGGTGTCTTTTTAACCTGTTTCTGAAAATTATGAATCTCTAAATGGATATCATAGACTTTTTCTATTTCATTCCAATTAACAATTTCACTATTGGATAATTTATGTATTTGGATTTCATGTATACTTTTTAAGTATGGTTTACTTGATTCAATTAATTATTATTGGATATTGTTTTGAGTTACTTACTAAAATGGTATAACAGGAAATTTTAAGTGCTTTGAGGAGACACTTCGAAAATTGGTCTTTTTAATGCTATGGAGTATTTCCTGAATTTTCTCTGGTATTTTAAATGTTACAAACTCTAATCCATCTAGAATTGCATATAGACTCCAATAATTATTGTATTTTTTAAGATAATTGGCAATATAAACAAATTTTGAGATAATTGTGGTGCGTTTAGAATAATTAGTGGCGTGTATTATTTCTGTTTTGACCCAATTAGAAATATTGTTGTATCTCTTCGAAAGATGATCTCCATAAGCACCGTTCAGATTTATAAATTCAATAGGCTGACACGTTTTAATTTTTAACTCAATAATTACTTACTTTCAACATAATTAATTGTTGTTGATCAATTAAGGTCAACTGTCTTGCAATTTCAATATCAAGAATGTCCAGAAAACCTAAATCACACCTCAACAAAGTCCCTGCAGAAATTACATCAGGCACGTAAAATATAACTTCACTTTGGCTATCTAAAGATATTGAATCACTTAACATTTTGTAAAGAATCATTATTTCATCTTTGTTAAAACCTGATTTATCCAAACAAAAAAGCAGTTTGTGCATTTCTGTTTTCATAACTGAATGCCAATCATCTTCAAAATCCTTAGAGCTAATCCAATAGCTTAATTTCATTGTTAAATTTACAGCAATATTGTAATTATTAATCGTGTATTTCAACAATTCCATGGGAGTTATAAATAATCTAAAACAAGTTAAAAAGCATTTTATAAAACTGTCTTCTTCACTGGATAAAAAAGTATCAAGAAATTGTTCAGTAGAAAAACATTTTTCTTTCCACACTATCATTTTCCCTTTGAGAGAATTACTTTGTAGGGGAGATGAAAAGAATATTTTCTCTTTGTTTTCCTTGGATATGTTTGCCTTTATCACTGCCTCTAGCGATACCGTTCCTGAGGGAGCTACGTTTTTGTCCTTAAACATTTTTTCCCGCTTAAAATCAGTTCAAGAACAGACAAGAAGAAAAAATGAAAAGAAAGATAGTTTTGGATGGTGTTGACCCGCCACTATCAAATAATTTGTTAAGAATGATATTTCCGAATAAATGGAAGACTTTATATAAATTTATTGAACACATATTTTGTGAATATAATATTTTGGATGTAAAAACAAAATTAACCGTTCCTTCTCTCCAACATTTGTTACATAAAAGTTATATTGTAGTACCAAACGACTCGCCCTCCATTAGTAGTCTGTTAGGAAATAATTCGTTTGAAGTTTCAAATGACTGCAAACAATCTGACATTGTTGACAGAGCTATCGAATATTGTGTAAATAATGTGGCATATAATAAGAACGTTCTTGCACTCGGATTTGCAAGTACTAGGTTTGGAGCAGATTTTATTGGAAATAGTGTTTCTATTCAAGCTTTTTTACCTAATTCTCTGGTGAATATAGTAAAATCTAAAGATTGGGAAAAATTACAGACCATTATTGGAGATTTCTTAATGGATTATATTTTAAAATACTGCATTGTATTAGTTGACTTACCAAACTCCTGTTTACTACAAGTTACTGGGTAAGTGAAATTAATTTTATTTAGCTTAATATTAACATTCTATTAGAAACTCACTTTCAACGTATGTCCTTAATAAGAAGAATTTAGCACCAAATTACACTCCATCTCCTTTTCAAAAAAAAGAAAAACGTAATTTAAAAGAAGAAGAATCGTCACATCTTTTCTTTTCTGATCTTTATTTACAATCCAATTTCAGTGGCTTAATAGAAACCCCTAATAAATTAGTATCTACTGGAGATAGTCAAGAAGATATGCCACCTAAAATTCCACCTCTTCCTAGAATCAAAAGAAGAAAAATTGAAATACCAACAAAGAAAGTAAAAAGGTAAGTCTTTATCATTTTCACATTGGCTAATTTTCATTCAGCGTACCTCCAATACAAACAAAGTTAAAGAAAATTAAAAAGGCAATAACTGAATCCAACAAAAAACTCAATGACATATTTCTTCCAAGACAAATATCTTTTTATTCTAATAGAAAAACCCCTTTGCTTGCTTTTCCTCAGAATCGTAAGTTGAAAACCTTAAAAAACAATATAACACAAAATAGATATTTTTAATCGTATGGAACCAAATATTAATGGAGCTAAGAAGTTATTTTACTTTATATTTATTGACTCTGAATCTCATCTAGAGTAAGTTTCATAAGAGCATCACTTTTACAAAGATTTTCACAATCCTTATAAAATAGAGATATATCACTAGAGAAACAACAAAAATTCTTTAAAGGTTATGGAAATTTGCTAGAATTGCTTATATCTTTAAAAGAAAATCAATTTGAAAATCTTCAACGGGCATCTTTTATTTTGAGCTACCATTGTCCAATTAAACCATTAAATTTAAGAAAAGATAAAGAACAAGAAGTAAATTCACAAATATCTATTCGCTTTTCTCAGCCAAGTCAAATAGAACAGAGCCAAAGGGAAGACTTAAATAATTACCCTTTTAATCCGTATTTAGTTACACAACCTTTGAATGAGGAACCTGTCACACCTAATACTCCAAAAGACTTTGAAAAGGGAAGCTTTTTGGAGGAATCAGAACAATTTGAAAACTTAATGGAAAACGTTACTCCATACCACCAAGTAGCTACATTCATAAAAGCAATATTAAGGAAAATTATTCCCTTAGAATTAGTAGGTGGTGAGAATAATATGAATTTAATCTTTAATAATATTGATAAAGTTGTTAAACTTGGTAGATACGAAACTCTTACCCTTAATGAATTAATGCATCGCATTAAAATAACAGATTTTAAATGGATTAAGAATCACCAAGGAAAAACTGACAAATTACAATTAGAAAAACAAAAGATAATGGTACAAAAATTAATTTTGTTTCTATTTAAAAATGTTATTTTAGTTTTAATGAGTACTTATTTCTATATCACAGAAAGTGACCAACAAAGAACAAAACTTATCTATTTTAGAAGAGAAATATGGGATTTAATAAGTAAATCTGCTTGGAATAATTTAAATGCAAGAGATTCTGTATTTAGGAAAATTGAAAAGGCAGAGGCTTCAGAAATATTGCGCCACAAGAAAATACCATGCTCTACAATTAGATTACTTCCAAAACAAACAAATGCAAGACCTATCGTGAATCTTGGAAAGAATAGATTTTCCTCTACCCCTGCGAATATTTTATTACGTGATTTACTTTATGTATTAAAATTTGAATGTGAAAGAGGAGATGTTTTAGGAAGTTCTGTTTTCAATCCATTAGGAATGTACAGTAGATTGTTACCCTTTGTTGTAAAATGGAAAGAACAAGAAAGTGAATTACAAAAGAAACAACAAGAAGCGTCTCTTCCACTTTATATTGTCAAAGTTGACATTAAGGGTGCTTATGACTCTATCCCTCATCAAAAGTTATACGATGTAATTTCAAAGATAATATCTGAAGAAGAATATATAGTAATGAAATTTAATGTTATTAGACCATATATTGGAAAGATTATTTCTAAATATGAAAAAGTTGTTTGTACTCCAAACAAGCTAAATAGATTTACTGAACTAGCTAAAAAAGTATTATCCCAAAAGTATAATAAGGCAATATTTATTGACCAAGTTTCTTACAATTTCATGTATAAAGAGAAAATTTTAGATTTACTAAATGAACATATTTTCGAAAATATTTTGAAAGCAAAAGGACAGTATTTTATTCAACATACAGGAATACCTCAAGGCAGTATAACTTCTCCTTTGCTTTGTAGTTGCCTTTATGCAGATTTTGAAAAACATCATTTATTTGATCTTCCTGGAACTACATGTCATCCATTTGATAAATCGTCTACTACTATTATCACATTAAGCGACGAGAGGAATGAATCTGAAAACTCTAATATTGAGTGGAATTACTTTTCTGACGATAATGCTTTAAAGTTTTTACAATTTATTCCAGAACATGGTATACAATCATTAAGCTTCCCTAGTCAATCCAGTACAGGTGATACATTATTCACTCCTCCAGAGGTGTTTGCTCAAAAAGAAATACAAACCATGTGCTCTCCAATTAGAGGTCAACCAGTCTCATCCCCAGTTTTAGGACAAAATAGGGGAACTACTAAAATCATTGCTTCTCCAATGTTCAAATTAAGTGGTAACAGTAGTGGTAGTAGTAGCGCCAACACCAATAGTAGTAGCAACAGTAGCAATTCTTCAGTGGTATTTATGAAAACGATAGGAGTATTACTAAGGTTGATAGATGATTTTTTATACATTACAACCCACAAGATAGCTGCAGAGAAATTTGTTTCCAGAATTCACGCTGGAGAAAAAGAATATGGTATTAAAGTTAATCCATTAAAAACGAAGCTTAATTTTGACTTTGACATTAATACTGAAAATTTATCTATTAATCTCACTAAAGAAACCATTATTAAATGGTGTGGATTTATAATAGAAACTACTAAATTTCAAATATTGGTAGATTACTCAAAATATTGGGATTGTGGTAAGTAATTATACATATTAATGTGATTAATTTGTTTTGTAGATCTTAATGAAAAGATATCTAAAGATTGTAAAAATCCAGGATTTAATTTATCTAGGAAATTAAAACAGTAAGTAGTATACTTTTATCTTTAATTACTAATTACAATTCGATTACAAAAGAGCAATAAGTTGGAAATGCAATCCCCTTATTATTGACAACACTATAAATACTGTATTTACTTCTCTTTTAAATATTTACCAATTATTTATATTTATTGCCATGAAATTCCATTGCTTAGTTAAGTACAAAACATTTGTTCCACACGGAAAGAACTCAATGATTAAATTTTACCTTCACATAATTACTGATATAATTGGATACATGTGGATTTCAATAACAAATAGAAAGAAAATAATTAGAAAACATGGATCAATTTGCTTCCTCACTCAAAAACAAGTAAAGTACCTGGGATTAGTTGCCTTTCAAGCTGTTCTGCAAAAGAAAAATACTCACTATTTTTCAGTTTTAGAATCCTTAAAAGAGCAGATTAATAATTTAAAAGACCAACTGAAAGATACACAATATCGTCTGCTAAGGAATGTTTCTCACAGAAAACATTCATCAGATTTATTGGAAAAAATTAGTTTCTAATCCCCAACCATAATTGTTAACCTTTATTTCAAGTTTGCTTTTTTAAATAATGCCTGTATTCTACCCAATAATTATTTTTGATTTTGATGCATCTTCAAGGTGTGCCATAAAGTAAAGAAATTAACACTTGTGGCACGTAAACTGTATGCTAGATTTTGTAAACTATTTAAATAATAAAACCGTGGCAAGTAATAATAAAAATGCCGAAACTAGATTTGAATTTCTTTCACTCAACACCCAATAAAACACCAACAATAAATAATAAATTTAATAAATATCTTTCCTATCCTAAACTTAAAATAATACTTCCCATTAGTTTTAGTTTATTATTTTTAATTTACAATAAAGATTATATACATTGGAGAATTTCACAATTCCAAGAAAAAAGAAGACAAAGAAAAGTATTTCTATCAAATAATTATTATTATTCAAAATATGGACAAATACCACCTGGATATAAAGGAACAATAGAAGAATTACATAATAATAGAGAACCAATAGAATTATTTCCTAGAATATTATTTCACATTAAATTATTTATTATTAAATATGAAAGTAAATTAGATCCAATCCTTAATCCAACTGGAAATATTGAAAATAGAAATAAAGCTTATGAAGAAATCCTTAAAAATAGATCTTAATTATGTTTTATTATTATCAGATGATTGATTAGATTGTTGTGAAAGTATTTGTTGTTCATTCATTTCATTTGAATTATTTTGTATATTATTATTTGATAATTTATTAACAAAAGTATTTAATAAAGGTAAAATATTTAATTTTTCACATTCTAAAAACTCTGCATCTTCTAATTGTTGTAATGAATCTGCAAATTGTAAAACATCTTTAATTTTATTTTCTAATTCTTGTCTACTATTTAAATTTCTTAATCCTTCCATCACTAATTTTTGTTGTTGAATATTTGCATCTAATAATGATTGTTGAGGATTATTAGTTAGAATATTATTATTGGAAAGAAAAGAATTATTAGATTCCATTGGAAGAATAGTTAATTTCTCTTCCGTTAATAAATTTAAATTATTATTCCCTTCTTCATCTTGTTTATTGTTGTTAGAGGAAGATTGTTGCCGTGTGGAAAGGCTAGCACTGCTGTTGGCGCTCATTTTTTGTAAATGGGGTTATTGGTTGATTAACTCATTGTAATCATTTTTAGGCTTCTGAAAAAAAATGCTTAAAAACATCAATGTAGGTATCATTTTTTAAAAAAATTTTATGGGCTGTTAACCAATTCTTATTGTTTCTTCTTCTTCTTGTTGTTAAAAAAAAATTTCTATAGAAATTTAAAATTATTAATCCAAATCAAGTAACTAAAAGAAATTATGCTGTAGTTGCTCAAACTCCACGTCCATATGATAACAGTAAAGAAGTATATAAAGCAGCATCACCTTTGCAATCACTTTGGGCAATCGGTGCATATGAAGATAGATTGATCAATTTATTACGTGCTATCCGTCCTGAAAAAATTACACCTGAATTTAAAGAATTTGCAAATGATGTTTTAAACAAACAATATAGAACTGAAGATTTACTTCCAAAAGATAAAAATCTTGATTTCACAAAAGCAATGGAAGGAGTTGAAGTTATTGAATTAGATGAAGATACTCTTGTCTCCTATTTTGGTGAAGATTATAAAGATATTATTGATGAATTCTTTGAATTAAAACCAACACTCTCTCAAAGAGCAATGGATAGTTATCTTTCTTTAAATGCAACTCAATATAAAGCTATTAAAAAGGAAAGAGCAGAAAAGATTTTAGCTTGGTGTAGAGAAACCGCAAAGAAATTGTAAATTTATTACACTTTTTAATGAAATTTTCTTTTTTGTATTTAATTGTACAAGATGCTACTCACTCGGGATTTTACAGTTATGATTAATAATTTGGTAATATACTATTGATGAATTTAATTATTTGATTCTTTTTTCTCATTTTCAAATCTTTTTAATTGTTGATAATAAGATGCCTTTTCAAAGTTTACTCTAGACAGTTCTCTATTGCCGTAGAATTTCTCACGATTCAATGTTCTTGTTTCTCTAATATCTTTTTCTGGTTTCCTACCGTAAAGTTGAAGATTGACAAGTGTTTGTGCGCCTTCTCTTTGCAAAGATTGTAACATTAAATATTGTATTTTTTGTAAGGAGTATTCTGAATACCTGAAATTAATATAAAAAAAGAATAGAATGGCAGAAAATACTGCTGTGAAGGAAAAAAGGAATCGATGAAGAAAATTTCTTTTTGTTGTTTTTTGTTTTTCCAGTATAACTGTATTCTTTTCTAATTTTTCTATTCTTTTATTCCATTCTTCTGGAGTTATTTGAAAAGGTAATGTGTTATTCAGAAATTTTAGTACAGGTCCTAATTGTAATTTTGATGTTTTGTTGTTTTTTGTCAGAAGGAATTTTGTGAAATGCTTCATTTTTTTTATTGTAAACTTTTTAAAAATTAAAATAATATTTATTATTATTTGTAAAAATACATATAATATAAAGTTATTGTTCCATTTAAAGTTAATAAAATGCTAATTAGTCTACAAAACGTAGCAATAAAGAAAACTAAAATACAAGAAATTTGTTATATTCAATAATTTTTACCAGATATCCCAAATCTCACTATATTCATGTCTATGTGGTAAATCTTCAATACCAACAAACTCGTGAGTTTTTTGTTTTGCCAAAGCACTTCTCTCAAGTACTCTTTTTGTTCCGTGATACTCGCTCTTCCAGTAACATTTGGATGTAGAGTGTCAATTAAGGTCATTATAATAAATATAACTGTAAATACAGTAATAAAAGAAATGAAATATTCTCGTTGTGTTTCTAAAATGATTTGAAATAAACTTAAATGTTTTGAAATGATAACTATATTCCAACGTAATCCATAACTATCACAAATAGAATTCACACCAATTACATAATCTTTATAATAAACAGTTGTTTTGAATGTTACATTTATAGAATAAACATTTTTAAAAGGATTCATATTGTAAGGTAAATTTCTATTATATTCTTCACAATGATCTAATTTCTCTACATTATTTAATGCCATGTCAGATAATTGAGTAAAATTAAAAGTATTTAATTTTGTATAATTTGCAATAATTAATTTATCCATTCCATTATTTAAAACATATATTGCTTGAACGTATTGTAAATTTTGATTTTGTAAAATTGTTGAAAGTCTATTTAATGAAAATTGCGCACTAATCCCACCAAAGAGATAAGAAGAATTTCGATATCCAGGGTGGGTTACTGTATTCACAACGTACAAAGGATGACTTGTATTTAAAGAATAATAAAGTGGTATCTTTTCAACTTTCTCATTAATGTACTTTTTGTTATTAAGGTTAATGGATAAAAATTATTAAAATTAATTATTAAAATTAAATAATACGTACCAATGGAAAGGATAAGGAAATGGCCATCTCTCCAGCTTTGTTTGCAAAAACTTCAGACCATCCAATGTCAGTCATTTGGTTTGTGGCAAATGGTCGAAACCAAGGTCTTGTAGCACAAAAAAAAGTTGAGTTTGGTTCCGCTCTTAATATTTGACTCTTATTATAATAATTTTCTAAATAATCATAATTTTGTCTTTTTGTACTATAATACATAAATACACCATCTCTTGGATCAAAATATCTATAAGAATCTAGAGCTCTAGATAAAGTAAAATTATTAAATAAACAAAAATTGTAAGCGTTTACAATTAAGTCATAGTATACTAAATCAATTGATTCAAACAGTTTTAACACCCTTAAAGGATCATTAATGTTAAATGGGGGAGTAGAAAAATATAATTGATTTTTTAAACTTTCTGTAAAACTTGCTATCGACATAAAAAATGTTGATAATTGATAGTTAAGAAATGATTGAATCTCTAAAGTTTGATAACTTTGATGTCTAACTATTAAATAATTACTGGTGGTATATAGTAATAGAAAAGAACATGAAAGAGCAAATAATCCTTGGAAAATAAATAGCACTACTAATGCATTTGAAGTTTTAAAATGTTTAAGGAGTAATGTTTTGCGCTCTTTTTTCTTTGTTTTCTTCTTTCCACCCAATTCAACAACAATACTGCTAGGACTGTTTGGTGATACTGGAAGTTGTGACATTTTTATCTTTAAATGAAATTGTTAAGATGATTACTAATGGTATTTCAAAAAGTGCAACCTCAATTTGGTGTTTTTACATTTTTAAAAGCTTGCTCAACTAAATAATATAAATTGTTAGCCAGAGTCCACAAATGTCATGACTACAGATTTGAAATCAAATTTAAACTGAAGCATTAATTATTACTAATAAAATTGAAGTAATCACACCTTTTGAAAACCACTGAAATAAAAAAATATAATGAAATATAATCTACTAATTCTCCCACTATTATTGTTCCTACTACAATTGACAACTCAACTTGCAGTGGCAACCACTACCTCAACCACTCCTAAACAATACTGTTACGATAAGTGTTTGAAGTATGCCTCAGTTAAAGGTAAATGTTCCTTTTACGAGCTGAAAGGAGCTAAGAAAAAGTGTAGTAGCTATAAGATTGTAGGAAAGGGAAAATGTTTAGCATATGAATCACATAGAAAATGTCAAAAGTATAATAATCCAAAGAAGATTTGTATTTCTCACGGAATTGAAAACAAATGTCAACAATATAAGGACATTAAGATATGTTCTAAATATCAAATTAAAAAGATTTGTCAACATAAAAAGACAAATAATTATTGTAAAACTTACGCCTTCAGAGATATTTGTTTAAAATACCATAAACCTCAAAACAACAACAAA
>CADWAF010000129.1:0-25345 GCA_902984215.1 Willaertia magna
GGTAATAAATCTCCTCCTCTAATATCACAAAAACGTAAAGCTGTACAGTTTAGTAATTCTTTGTGTAATTCTTTCCAATCTCCATTTATTTTAATATCTAACGCTGACAAGTGAGTGTAACATTTGTGAATAACTTTGGAAATCGGTAAAGGATTTAGGTATGGTTCTGTAATTTGTAAAATACATAAAGCACTTTTATCATGTTGTAAAAGTAGATTAGAGAAATGTTCAAAATATTCGTCAACATTTTCAATGTCAGTTTTTTCAATAATTAATTTTTCAATTTTGTAAACATTTTCCTTTGTGGTAATTGTAGTTAAATCTTTAACGTTAACGTGATTACAATTTTCTAATTTAATATCATTTAAATCATTCATAATAGGTAAAGCGTTTAAAATGTTAGAAGTGTTTTTACAATTAATAACGTTTAGTTTTTCAATCTTTCCAAAATTGTGTTGTCCATTATTATTAGTGCTATTATTATGCATTGTAAAATTTAAAAGAGTTAATACTTTTACATTCTTAATAGCATTGTAAAATATTTCGTCACTGTTTTGTAAGTCTCCATTAATTAATTTTAATATTTTAATCTTTTCATTCTTTCCAATTTGTTCCAATATAGTTTTAGTAAACAATTCAGAATAGTTTAAATCTATTGTAATTTGAGATAAATTTTCAAATAAATTATTATCATTTAAATTATAGTGATCTAATTTATCCTTCTTAAATAAGCCTTTTAATTCTAAAATTGTTAAATCTTTACAATTATCTTCAATTAATGTAAAGAACAAAGAAATATCATTAACCCATTCATAGTCATAGTTCAATCTTAATCTCTTTAACTTGTTATGATTTTCAATAAATGTTGTAATAATCTCTTGTTCTTCTTTTTCTAAAGTTTGTTCATCTTTAATTTTTTTACTTGATTCAGGTTTAATTTTTAAATTAAAAGTTTCTAAATTTTTAAAACATTTCATTAAATCAATTATTGTAAAACCTTCTACATTATTTAATCTTAAATAATCCATTTCCAAATCTAAATGTAAAAGATAATTGTGATTTTTAATTTTATCTAACATTTGTTGTCTAAATGACAATGACGTTTCATATTCATTGTAAAAAATCGAGAATTTATCTAAACATGATGAAAAGCATAATCTTAAAGTTTGTAGATTAGGAAATAAATTAAGGTGTAATAGAAAGTCAATAAAACTTAAATTTGTAAATAAATTTTTACCTAAATCCAAACAAGTTAAATTTGGATAAAAACTGTTAATGTTTAAAAAATTAAATAATTTCTCAAAATTATAATAAATATCATAAAACTCTTCATAAACATGTTCCTCTTTATAACTTAACATTTTAAATTCTTCTTCTTTTTCTAAACTTTCAAGTTTAATTTTATTTTTCCTGTCAAATACAAAGGATTTAAATGGATATTCTTTTATAAATTTAAAGTTTTGAAATAAAATTTGTGTAAAATAAGTGTCAAGAAAACGAGGGAATGGAACGTAGCAATCATAAGTTATTTCTTTAAGGTTTTTAAAGCAAGCAAAGAAGAAATTGTAATTCATAAAACGGTCATCATTTAAACATTTACAATTTGTTATTGTAATAGTTTTTAATGTTGTAAAGTGTGGATGATCAATTTCATATAAATATAACTTAAAGAAATCTACTGACAATCTCATACAATTATTTATTTTCAGTTCTTCTAAATTTGGGCAGTAATCTTTTATATATTTCATAACTAGATCTGTTACAAAAGCACAATCGTTAAATTCCATACTTTTAATAAAACTACCATATTTGTGTATAAAATTTAAATAAAAACATTCATTTAAATAAATATTTGAATTAAAATTAAACATTTCATTATATTCTAATGCTGAATGTCTATTTTGTACATTTAAATGATATCTATAACTATCAGGACATAAATAGTCACTATAATTATTTACCCAACTTGGTAAATTATCAACATCATTCTTAACATCAATTCCAAAATAAATTCTTTCAAATAATAAAGAATGATAATATTCACTTTCTTCATTTGAAATAAAACTCTTTAAATAATTATTTATTCTTAAAGACGCTTGTTTATTGTCAACATTATAAACATGTTGATTGTTGTTAATAAGTAAATAAAAAAATAGAGATATTTGTTGACATTTTAAAATATTAAAAGTGGGAAGGTATTGTAAAATATTAACCCACAAATCAACTGGAAAATGAAATAGAATATTGTTTATCATCTTTTTATCTAATTGATAAATTGCGTTAAACATTTCTTTACTTTCTAAAGTCATTTCTTTCTTTTCTTCTTGTTGAGACATTTTTTTTCACACAACAATTTGTTTCTGGAAGCTTAAAGGTGAAATTAAATATCAATTTTTCGAGGTGTGAATTTTGCCACTTTTGGCTTGTCAACCATCTTTAGTTTGTAAAAGATTTATCTCCGAGGGTTGTTACAAGAGTTATAGTGTTACACTGCGTACTAGATGAGTGGCTCCGTAATAACTTTAAATTAAAAGAATTTTGTAAAAAAGCTTTCAGTTTTATAATTTGAAACTATTACTACTGCGGACTGTTCTTTTAAAGAGTGCATGTTGTAACTGATTTTCTCACAACCAATCATTTTATTGATTGTAAAATTTGTGAAAAAATTAAATCAATTATTAAATAATTTCTTTACAACTAATTGGGATAAACAAAAATTAATTAATTATTTGTCTTATTTAATTAATAATAAATTAAATACAATGTTAGTTAATTTAGAAGAAAAAAGTAAAGAATTTATTTGAGAGTTTACAATTTTTAAATATAACTTTACATTATTTATCTACCACAGTTTTTTTAATTTAAAAACCATTCTTGCCACATCCATACGGAGTAAAATTGGTCACGTTTGGTTACAATAATCCAATCAAAATCCAGTCAAATTGCAGTCAAAATGAAAAAGCTCCATAAAAAATGTCACAACATCAAGAAGAAGAACCAGAATTTAAAGAAATTAAACCAACATTATCAAAAGAAGAACTTGAAATAAAACAAAAATTCTTCTTTGAAGATATGGTTACTTTTGTTCACTGTTTAAAAAAAGCAAATGATCATACTATCTTTTTTGAACATAGTTTTAAACTTTACACTGATCTCTGTTTAGCTAATTTATATAAAAAAAAGTTAAAGAAAACTGGAATTGATTGTGTCGATAAATTTATTAAAGATAATGTGAAGGAGAATTTAACAAAAGAAGAACAAGTTGATTTAATTTCTAATTTAAAAGATTGTGTTAAAAATGATAAAGAAACTAATGAATATTTAAATTTAGTAACTGATTTAAGAGATTTCTATTATCAACCAACAAGTTTTAGAAATTTAGCGCCAAATGTATTACAATTATTATTTACAAATAATTTTAGAAATAAGAATTTAAATGATTTTAAAATTAAAGATAATTTTTCAAAAGAACAAATATTTGGAATGTATGACAAGGTGACAAATGAAATTTTACAAAATGAATTTAATGAACTTAAAAGTTGTTTAAAAAATGAAGAAATTTGTGGCAAACCTTTTTTTCATTATTCAGCTGCATTAGATATTATTTGTAATAAAGATTATATTAAGAAATGTTTAAAGAAAAGGATGGAAGATATTGAAAACTGTGCAATGCGAGATTTTGTTGAATGTGAAAAAGAGCAAACTCTTGAGAGCCATTTGGTGGACTCTTATTTGTTGGAAAAGTTTGCACCGGTGGTGTAATGTTTTCTAATAAATCTTTAAGATAAATAATTTAATAAGGTTTAATAAATTTAATGTGCATTATTTATGTATTTAAATAGATTATTCTTTTGTATTGGATGCCATTAGCTGCATTAACTAAAAGATTGAAACATAAATTAAAAAGAAAAGGTGATAGCTGTAATAGAAGTAGTAAGTTTGTTATTAACTAAGACTTGTATTTTATGACTGTTAAACTGGTTAGTTGGACATGAAGGTGTTGCTCGTATTTTCACAAATTAAATGTTGGCTCTTTGTAAAGAAATACAGTATTGTCAACTAAAAAGTTTACAAAACAGAAAAAAAATTAAAAAAAACTTAAAAAAAAAATTAAAAAAAAATGCCCTGCTTACAAATGCTAGATTTCCGAAATGAAGCCCTTTCCTACCAAGAACTTCATCAACAAGGCTTAACACTCTTCCAAAATAAAAACTATGAAGAAGCCTCCATTAAATTTACCGACGCAATCGTATCTCTAAAAAAACATTACTGGAACATTTTACTAAAAGAAAAATATGATATTCTTATCCTTCTAACAAGCCTACAACAAGATACTTTATTAGAAGATTTTATCTTTAATGAAGAATCTAAAAAATCTCAATTAAAAACAATTTTAAGTTGTCGTTCAGCTTGTTATTTACAAATGAGTTTATGGATATTAGCTGAAAGTGATGCTATATTAATAGTTAAATATTTAGATCCAAATTTTATAAAAGGATATTTAAGATTATATTGCGCTAAAAAAGGAATGAAAAATTATCAACATGCTATTCAATATTTACAATATGCCTTACAAAAATCACCTTCTTTAGAAAATGACGCAATACCCACACTTCCAAAAGAAGAAAAATATTTAAAAAATAAAGCGCAAAAATTAAATAAAATATCAAAGCCCATAACTTTATCAGAAGAAATTGAATATTTATATTATAAATTGGAAAAACAACAAAATAAATTAAAAGAAGAACAAGAATTAAATAAAAATAATAATAAAACTTTACAACAAACAAATAAATACGCAACCAATCAACAATATACAAAAAAATTATTAAACTATTTTAATAAAAAAATAAAATTAATAATGAATTTACCTGAAAATAGTAATGAAAATAAAGAAATTGAAATGTTAAATAGAATGGTTAAAGAAAATGATTTAAATGATATTATAAAAATTGAAAATACAAAAGAAATGGGTAAAGCAGTTTTTGTAAAACGTAATTGTAAAAAAGGTCAACTTGTTTTTAAAGAAAGATATCCTATATTAGCAGCTACTATTTATTATAAAGATTATTGTTCATATTGTTTAAAAAAATTACAGAAAAGGATATTTAATTGTAAAAATAATTGTAAATTTGAGTTTTATTGTAGTGAAGAATGTTGTAAATTAGCGTGGGATAAATATCATCAATTTACATGCGATTTAAATATGGATTTAGTTTACAATTATTGTAAACAAGGATTAACTACAAGTTCACGTTTTCATTTACTTCAAATTAAATTATTTGGTTTATTATATAATTATTTACAAAATGGTTTACAAAGTAATTTACAAAATAATTTACCAAATAATTTACAAAATATTTATGATGATTTATTATTTGCAGTTACAATGGCTAATGGTTCATTTGATTTTGAAAAAACACATATTAGTCCAAGTGATGCGTTTAAATATTTGTTTATAAATAATAATTTATTACCTGTAAAATTAAATCCAATATTTGATGCTTGTTTTTATGAATGTTTATTATTAAAAATGTTAACAAATTTATTTGGTGTAGTTGCAATGCACGATCATAAAGAAGATGGATATAATCATCACCACAATTGTCAACTTGGATGTTCTGGCCATAGTCATAGCCATGGACATCACCATAGTCATGAAGAAGAAGCAACGAGTAGTGGTATTCCACATGGTATTTCAATGTATGGTTTAGAAACAATTTTAAATCATTCTTGTGTACCAAATATAGTAGGTGGAATAGCTCAAAGAGATATACAAAAGAATGAACAATTACAACATTCTTATTTACCTATTAATGATGAAGAATTAATGAAAAATCCATGGGCTAGAGCACAAGCTTTGATACAATATGGTTTTGTATGTGATTGTGAATTATGTAATAAGGACGGAACGAAATTAATTTTGGAAACTTATTGGAAGAATTTTAATGAATAATTTATTTCTAAATTTTAAAACTTTTAATAATTAAATATTTATTTTAATGAAAAATTTATTTATTTGTATAATTTACAAATCTATTTGTTGTTGTTATTATTTACCATTGGTTATGTATAACTATATTACAAATTGTAAAATATTATATGTTACAAATTTACAATTATTTAAAAAATAATTATTTTGTATTATTATAAGGAACTGGTGCAGAAGAAGAACGTTTCTTAAACCATTTCGTAAACATTGCAAGTTTAGAATCTTGTGATTTCTTCTTCCTTCCCTTCTTTTCCTCTATTATATGATTAACATTATTATTATTAACAATAGTAGTATCTTCCTCCACAAATTGATTTTTAAAAGTCTCTAAAAACTCTTTATACTCATGTGGAGAATCAATCCTATCTTTGCCAGAACTACCTCCACTAGCATTACTATCATGACTATTCGTTGGTTTGTGTGGACTATTGTTATATCCAACAGCTGACGTTGATTTAAGTGGACTATTATTCGTAGATGGTGAAGAGGATGATAATGGCGGTTTCAAACTAAAACGTCTAAATCGTTCACTTAATGAAGCTAATGAGCTACTGTATGAAGATTTGTTATTATTATTCAATTTAAATTTAGTTAAATGTTTTTGTATCACATCTTCTAAAATACCATTCACATTCTCACCAGTCATACAAGAACATTCATAATATTGAATACCATTATTATTATTTAAATTATAATATTCAATTAATTTTTCTTTTAATTCATCTACATGTTTTTGATTGACTTGTCTTTCATCTTCTAAATCAATTTTTGTACCAATAATATATTTTTGAAATTCTTTTTGTAAAAATAAATTATCATTACAATGAAAATAATTATAATATTCAATTATCATTTCTAATGAATTTAAATCTGTAATATCATATAAAAATAGTATAATATCTGCTGTAAATATTATATCATTATCAATTATATTTTCTGAATAGCAGCAATCACTATTATTTAATTGTGAGGCAGCTATATCACTTACAACACTTAATTGTAAAATTAATTCTTTATGTTGATGTTTTAAATGTTTTGTAAATGTAGTTCTACTTTTAGTTGACATATCACTTACAAAATAACCATTAGTAAAATAGGAAGCTAATGCATGTTTACCTGTATTGGAAGAACCTACCAATGCAATACGTATCGTTGTAGTTGTTACATTGTTATTATTATTACTTAATGATGCATTAGATTCTCTACGATGATAATTTAGTGGACTATTACTAACACTACCAGTCATACTGGTGGATAGCGTTGGAAAGGAGGATGAATAGGAAGACATGATTATTATTGTATTTGTTTGTTGAATCTAAATGCCGGTTTGTTTTAGTTATCTAGCTATGCGTTTGTTTGTTGGTCTGTTTGTTTTTTTACTTTTTGAAAAGTGAAAAGTAATTTGCTATGTTTTGTTTTTGATGACTCTTGAGCGTCTAAAAGATTTTTCTGTTTGGCTCTTTTGAATATACGACAATCAATACTTCTTGTAACTAAGTTTTGCAAGTCAATAAAGGCTTGAATGTTTGTTTGTTTGTTTGCTTTGGTTTGTTGCTATTACGAGTGAATGTCTGTAATATTAACGCTTATATGGAAAGCTTCTTCTTCTTCTTTTATTGCAAGGCTGAAGGCTGCTGGTTTGTTTGTATAACAGACTCTAATATCAAAATGTAGTTTTCGTATTTTTTTTGTTTAAAATTCAATAAAATTACCCACACCTTTCCTTAAGAAAGAAAAACAATTTTAATTTGGTATGACTCAATTCCCAATCAGGTCTACAAATAAAGTAAAGGTTTTTTACTTTTGGTCTATGTTATCCCTAAATGAATTTACAAAATTTAAATTAAATGGGAGAAATTAATTTGCATATGTTCGTACTAGATTTACAAATTGTTTGAATTGTTATAATTGTATTTTAGTGGAATTGTTTTAATTATTTTGATGCGAATGGCCAAATGAATGGTTTGGTTGTCCACAATTGTGTTAGATTAGAGAATAGATTTACTATCTGGAGTAATGGCTGTACATTTGAATTGTCAATGATTGTCACTTGTTATTTTAAAATGTAATGAATATGGCCTGCATTGTTTTGTTTTATCTATTTTAAAGCAAAAGGTACATGCGAAGTAAATGGTTAAAATTTAAGTTTCTTTTTGTATAATCTCTTTGAATTTAATTGATTCTTTATTAAACCGCTAAGGGAATTAATTATAAAACCTTAGGCATTATAAAATTAAGCATTATCATACCCATTGTACTTAGTGTTTGTATGATCGTAAACGTTTACTGTAAATTATTGTTTATAAAAGTATGTATTAAAACAATTATAAAAGTCATTATAATAATTATTTATTTTAAAAAAGAATTAAAAAAAGTAACATTCATCTAAAGTTGCAAGAAATTGACCATCATGTAAAAATTTTCTATCCATTTCATTAATTTCTAGTCCAAAATAATGTTTTACAACTTGTGGATATAAATATTGAGTAACTCCCTTAAATTCAACATTTAATTTACTTTTATGTTCACTATTTGTTGTAATTAATAATTCCTCATTTTCTTCTTTTTCATTTAACATTTCATTTGTAATAAACTTCTTTACAAAACCAAGAGATCTATCAATTTTTGTTGAAGAAATTTGTTCTAATTTAAATCCTTCAATTCTAAATTTAAATTCTTTTAAATAATTATTATTATTAATTATATTTCTAAATAATTTCATTAATTTATTTGCAATTTTATATTCTTCATTTATATCTCTTTTATTTTTTAATAATTCTTTTTTATTTATTAAATTTGGATTTGTAATCATAAAAACAATTTCATCTGAAGTACATGAAATTATTCTATCTAATTGTAAATATTCTTTTAATTCTTCTTCTTCTTTATTTAATTCAGTTTCTAAAATTATTTTAATTAATTGTCTCATTGTAAATTTTTGTAAAGTTTGTTGACGTTTTGGATTTAATTTTCCAAAAATAACTTGTCTAATTTGTTTTGCATTTGTTAAATAATTTATAAATTCATTTTCATTTGAATTTTCTTTAATATCATTTAATAATTTTGGATGAATATTTTTTTGTTCTAAAAGCTTTACAGTTGACCAAATAATTAAATCTCTATAACTATTACAATTCATTACTAAATTTTTATCTGTAACTTTTAATGTCGAAAAATTAGCGCTGGACATATCGATAGAAACGAATACAAAATCGTTATGTAAACCGCTATAAACTTCCCGCCCATTTACGTTAGGAAGAATTTTTTCGAGATTTTTTTCGAGATTTTCCTTTTTTTCTTCTTTAGCCTTGTTTTCTTCTTGTTCATTGCTAACAATGCCATTGTTAGTGGAATTAATAATGGAAGAAGAAGATGGATTGTTAGTGGAAGGTGGATTAATTTTGGATTGGTAAACTTTTGGCCAGATAATTTCAGGTTTTTCTTTATTGAAATATTCTTTATAGATTTCTAAACTTTCCATATCATGAACTAGATGATGAATAATATCGGAAACTAAATTTGCAAGAAATTGACTATTTGAATTAAAATAAGTGTCAATTACTTTTAATGTTGAATCATAAGTTGTTTTTGATTGAAATAAAGGTTCATATAAATGTAAATAATATTCAAAATATGGAGATTGTACAATAGTTATTGGTAAATTAACATCTCTTAAAAATCTACGTCTAAATTCTAATATTCTTGGTGCATTCAAAACTTGATCTTTCTGAACTTGCATTTTTTTTTTAATCTTATAATTTTTTTACAAAAAGTTGTTTTATGCTTTTTAACACTCTCTATTCTAGGATTGCATTGCAGCAATTAGCAAGTGAATAAACAGAAACGCACTAGTTTTTTCGTTTCTTCTTGCATTCAAATGCACTGCGGCCGTGTTAAAAATCCAAGCGCCGTGTTATTTATGGGTATTATGCAAGAATCGTTTATCAAATTAATTTTGTTTGGGCGATTGAAAGAAACATAGTGAGGAAAGTTGACAAAGCTCAATAAAATAGGAACCTAACAAAAGCGAATTGCAACAACACTTCGCAAACAAAATTAAAACAAATAAACACATCTTAAATCAAGCAATGAATCACATCAATAGTAAATTATTTCCTCATAGTAATATAGTTCTACCATCCTTTAATACATTACCAATTCACATGTGGACAAATTGCCATGTTTTGGAGTGGTCAAGAACTTTACCTGACATGCAGTTAACATTAGACAATAATACTACAATAACAGTAGAGCTAAACCAACTATGTGAAACATTTGTTAACCACTCAATAACAGGATTAGATATACTGGAACTAACTGAAGATGATTTGCATTACATGCTAACCTTTGACAATACATGCTGTGATGAATCTAACCATGAAGATGAAGAGCCCCTCTTTATAATAAAACGAAGCAGTTATTTTGAAAATATTCTGCAAATAATAGGCAATAGATTCCTACTAATAAGGGAAATACTTGTAGCCATAAAAAGAAATATTCACTAACAATTTTATCCATAAAAAAATTTCTATTTCGATACTTGTTTGCAATACTCTATCACTTGATTATAAAACTTATCACAAGAAAGTTCCTCTTTAATACTTTCCTTTGCCCATGGAGGTAAATCTGCACAAAATTCATAATTTTTAATTTCATCTCGTATATAATAATAAAAAGCATGTAAATGTATTTGATAATCACCTTCTTTATATTCTTCTTTATCATGATAGTCAAATGAAAGTTGTAATAATTCTTTGTGACATTCATCACCAAGTCTTTTCATCATATCCCACTTTGAAATCCAAGGATTTTCCCAATCTTCTGATTTTTCTTTCAAATCATATCCAATATCTTCTATAATAGCGTGACCTAATATTCTAGTATGTTCCCTAATTTGATGTGTTCTACCAGTAATAGGTAGACAAAGTACAATTGATCTATCTGTGTTTTTATTATAATAAACTCGTTTTATCATTGTAAAGGCATCTACAGCCTCACTTGTATTTTCCCCATTATTATTCACCTCAATATTATTTGTGTTATTATTATTATTGTCACTATTACTTGTATTGCTATTATTAGTTGTTGGAATAGCTCTATAAATAAAATTCCATTCATTATGTTTACAAATCAATGAATTTTTCACGTGAATAAAATTATTTACATCTACTTCATAATTATTACCATCTATACAAATCGTTGTCGATTTTTCATTATTATTTTCTATAAATGGAAATTCCCCATAAACTTGAGCTAAATAACATTTTGTAATCTTTCCACTCTTCATTAATTCTTGAAAATATTTAACTTTTTGAGAATTCCATAATTGAATTAATACTCCACTTGTTACTTTATCTAAACGATGAAGTAAATATAATTTTCTTTTATAAACCTTTTCTAATAGATAATCTAATGTATTTCTTACATATCTTCCACCTGGATGTACAGAATAGCTAGAAGGTTTATCAATTACTATGAAAGTATCATCTTGATAAAGAACTTTTATTTTAGGCTTATAAAGTACTGGCTTTTCATTCTTCCAATCAATCATTTCAATCATATCATTGGATTGAAGTTTATAGTCTTTTAATAGATCTTTCATTGGTAAAGAAGAAGAAAGTGAGGTCATTAATTTCTTGTTTTTAATAATTAATTTAACTTGTTCTTGTTCAATCATTTCAATAAGAATGTCATTTGGTACTTTAAATTCGGATTGCATAATATCAAAAAGTGTACGATTTAACCAACGTTGTCTTACAGGTGTTTTATGTATAATTTTATAGGGTTTAACAAATTGAAATTTATCTTTATATAAAACATATTCATCTTGCATCGGAACAATAAGATCTTTATCTTCGGAAATGTCTTTTTTGTTAACATTATCAAATGTTAAACAAATATTATAACTAATAGGTTCTACTTCTTCTTTATCAGAAATCATCTTTAAATTATTATCTTCAATTAATTAACCACTAGTTTCATAAATGATCCACCTACACAAAGAATACTCTAAAGCAAGATAATTAATGACTAAATTTTCCTTGAAGGGAAATTTGAAAATTTTTTTAAGGCAGGAAAATTAAATAACAATCAGATCAAATTACAATAAAAAATGCAACAACAAATTAATCCTAGAGACGTTTATGTAGTTGATTGTGTTCGTTCCGCTATTGGTGTTGGAAAGCCTAATGTTGGTTCTTTACATGGTCTTCATCCAGTTACTTTACTTTCATTAGTTTTAGATAATGTTACTGCAAGAAATAATATTAACAAAGCCGAAGTTGAAGGTTAGTTTTTTTTTAACTCTTTCATTAATTAAATTATTTAATCTTTTGACAAAATCCTCATGCGACTTGTAATGCTTGTAGATGTTATTTGCGGTATTGTTACTCCTGTTAAAGAACAAGGTGCAAACGTTCCAAGACTTGCTTTATTAAAGGCTGGATATCCATCTACCGTTCCTGGCGTTCAAATCAATAGAATGTGTGGTTCAAGTCAACAAGCCTTACATTTTGCTTCTCAAGCAATCGCATCCGGCGATATGGATATGGTTATCGCTTGTGGTGTTGAAATGATGTCAACTGTACAAATGGGTTCTGATTGTGATCCTGAATTATTCCAAGTTGGTCCAAATGCAAAAGAATTAAAGTTTGCACCATTCCCTTTTAAATTATTACATCAAGGTGTTTCAGCTGAATTAATTGCAGAACATTATAAGATTAGTAAACAAGAAGTTGATGATTTTTCAATCGAATCACATAGAAAAGCCTTTGAAGCAAATAAAAAGGGAATTTATAATTCACAAATTCTTCCAATTAAGGTAAAGAAGGGAGAAAAAGAATATTGGTTTAAACATGATGAAGGTATTCGTTATCCAGTTGATAAAGAAAAGTTAAAACAATTAAAACCTGTATTTAAAAAGGATGGTGTTATTAGTGCCGCAAATGCTTCACAAATTTCTGATGGTGCAGCAGCTGTATTATTATGTTCTGGACAAAAATTACAAGAATTAGGTTTAAGACCAAGAGCAAGAATTGTCACAAGAGTTGTTGTTGGTTGTGATCCTGTAATGATGTTAGATGGTGTTATTCCAGCAACAAGAAAGGCTTTAAAGAAGGCTGGAATGACTGTCGATGATATTGATATTTTTGAAGTTAATGAGGCTTTTGCAAGTGTTGTTTTATCTTGGAAGAAGACTTTAAATGTTCCAGAGGAGAAACTTAATGTCAATGGTGGAGCAATAGCAATGGGCCATCCATTAGGTGCTACTGGTGCGATTTTAGTAACTAAAATTGTAAATGAATTAGAAAGAACTGGTAAACGTTATGGTTTAGTAACAATGTGTATAGGTCACGGTCAAGCAACTGCAACAATTATTGAAAATTGTAATTGGCAAACTCCAAAATTGTAAACTACTTTTAAATTATTTATTCCTTAATACAATTCCTTAACACACTAATATATAAGATACAAAATTAAATTTCTGTACAAAGAGCTAAAAACTCTTCCACAAAACACTTTAGAAATTCTTCTGCATTTATCTCCATTCCCTTATCAACCACAACCGTTAAACCAACCTTTCCTTCAAAACTAGTTAACATTATATTCACACCAATAAATGGAGCTAAAGGAATAAACGCACAAACTTGATTTACTTTATAACCCATAAAATATCGTTTTTCATTTGTGTAGTAATCTAAATTAACATTACTTGAGGCAATAGTAACAGCACTTAATCCTAAAAATAATATTTTAGTTGCTAACCATTGAGGAAATAACATATTTGCTAATTGTAATAAATAATAACTACATAAAGCTTGAGGAATTTTTCTTAATAATGAACAGTGAGATGTGACAGTTTTCATTCTATCTTTACAATTATTATTTGTTTTTCCACAATTTAATTTAACGCCATAAAAATTTATTCCAAAATGATTATCTATCAAAACTTCACTATCTTTTTGATGATTTGGTCTAATATCCATACCCATCGCTACATACACATCTTTTTGTTTTTCATTATTCTCTTTCTTTTGATAATACCTGTCACACGCTCCAGTTATCAATCCAACAAAAATATCATTTATTTTACAATTAAATTTTCTACTTAATTTCCTTAAATTTTCAACAGTTAACTCATTTGTATTTAAACCCCATTCTAAAGCCTTTTCTTTTCTATTTGCTTCCCAAAGATAGGCAACTTGAAATTTTCCAATTTTTTGTTTCTTGTCATTTGGTTTAAAAATTGTATAAGAAATTGGTTTTAATAACATGACGTAAATTACGTAAATAAATCCAATAATAAATTTAAATAAATTTAATAAATAATGTGTAGTATTATTTATAATTTTGTAAAGTATTGTTTTTAATTTTGTTTTTAATTTTGTTTTACTTTCTTTAGTTGAATGATCATTGGATTGAATTGTAGTTAACTTGTCAATCATTAATTTATCAACTGCTATTGATTTCCTTCTCTTCAAACCATTACTGTTATCACCTTCCAACACTATTCCTTCCTTACAAACATCAACACTATTATAATCATTACAATCCATATCCTTAACATTATATTCATCTTTTTTATTATTCTTTTCTTCTTCTTCATTTAAATAAACATCACATAAAGAAAATGTACATTGTGAAAGAACTTGTCCATCTCCAAGTGAATGATGAATTCTCCAAAATAATAAAATTCCATTTTTATAATTTTTAAAAACATAACATTCCCAAAGTGGTTGATTTTCATTAAATAATTTAAAAATATTTTCATTTAAAAATATTTGTAAATCTAATTCTTCTTTAATTGTTTCATTATAAATTAAATGATTTTGTAAATTTTGTAAAGAATAATTTTTAATAATTTTAAATTTTTTAACATCTTTTAATAAAATACTTTTAAATTGTTTATATTTATTTATTATTCTAGTAAATAATAAATTTTCAAATTTTTCTTTATTAAATTGTAAATTATTTTGTAAAGTATTTACAGTATTTTCCAATAACCATAAAGCAGTTATAATACAAGGTTCTTTTTCAGTATCTTGATGAATTAAAAATCGTGCGTAATAAGAAATTGGTAAATATTCTTCTTTTTTCTTATTCGCTTCATTGTTTGCTTCCTTGTTTGTTTGATTGTTTGTTGTTTTGTTTTCTTTTTTATTTTTATTGTCAGTTGTGGTAAGATTGTTGTTACTGTATTGTTGTTGTTGTTTTGAGGTTATTGATGTATTGTTGTTGTTGTTGGTATTAATGTTGGAAATCATTTTTTTTTTTTTTGAAAATATGTTACATATATAATTTATAATTTTGTAATGTATAATTAATTGGATTATAAACATTTTTTGTAAAGTAATTAAAAATGGAAAATTGATTTTAATTCTCAAAAAACCATAATTTTTTTTTTAACTGGAATAATAAATAATACTATACGCTTTTTAATTCATTAAAAAGAGTTAATCAGTAAGTCACTAATAGAACAATAATTATTATTATTACTGCAAAAGTTTTTAAACCAACGTTAAAACAAAAAGCCAGAAAACTATTTCTTTCGGAAACTACATGCCAAATCTCAAGTCATCAAAGATTAGAGGTTGGTTGTTGGGGCTATAAAACCAGCAAGTTGGACATCTTCTCCAATCTCATCTTTTCAAAAAATGAGTGATAACGAAAATTCATCCACCACTCAAAATAATTCATCACCTACAGGGATGCATCAGCAGCAGGTGAATGATAATATTGTTAGTGTTAATAATAATAATGATGTTGTTGGGGAAATGAATAAGGATGAAAATAGTAATGAAAATACTACTTCTTTACAGGAAACAATTTCTTCTATGCGTAGATCATCTACTAGAGGTAGATCTATTGTTAAAGGAACACCTCCGGTTTTACCTCCACATTTATTGAATGAAATTACAACAACATCTACTGCTTCAAACAATGAATCTTCTGAAAATTCTTCATCTTCTTCTCCTACCAATGTTAGTCCTTTATCATCTAGTCCTTCCTCAAAAACAAGTGATGTTATTAATAATGAAGAAGCCTTACAAAAGCTGGTAGAGGCTAGAAACCGAAAAAAAGGAAGAACTTATAAAACAAGTGCAAGAGTAAGTATATTGTTTGTTTATTAAAACCCGATTCTAAACGAATTCATGACAGTTTGAAAAACAATCAGAGAAAGTAGAAGAGAATGAATGGTTAACGGCAGGTCATTGTGAATTTCAAGGGTCTAGACCAACAATGGAAGATGCTTTATACTGTAATTTACATTACCGATCGATAGATAATAAATATAATGAATCTTTTATTGGAGTTTTTGATGGTCATGGAGGATCAGTAGCTTCTAAACAAGCAAGTGAAATACTTTACCAAGTTTTTCTTTCAAAGTTATCAGCATATGAAGAATTTCTTAAATTAAAAGAAAGTTTATTACATGAAGATGTTAAAACTGAACAAGAACAATACAATAAAAAAGAAGAATTAGTTATTTTAAAGGCTAGAGAATTAATTCAACGATTAAATTTACATTTTAAAGAGAAGGAACAACAACAACAAAAACATTCCGATGAAGAAAGTCCAGAAGAAATTGAACTTTGGAATTTATCAGCCATTGATGTTATACCGTTATTAATAAGAGAAGCCTTTTTAGAAACAAATGATAAAGTATGCGAAACTAATTCAGTTGATGGTACAACTGCAAGTGTTGTTTATTTACCTTTTCTTTATTCTCAATACTTATTTGTAGGAAATGTTGGAGATTCTAAAGTTGTTTTATGTAGAGATGGTAAACCAATTGTATTAACAAAAGATCATAGACCAACAGATCCTGAAGAAAGAAGAAGAGTTAGAGATGCTGGAAAACAAATTATAAATAATCGTATAAGTGCTTGTTTAGGTGTTACTAGGTCAATTGGAGATAAAACTTTTCATCCTGGAATTATTTCAGATCCTTATACTTGTTATTTACAATTATCAAAAGAAGATGAATTTATTATTATTGCATGCGATGGCGTTTTTGATTTTGTTGGTGAACAAGAAGCTATTAATGAAATACGAGATGAATTAGATCCTATTGCTGCAAGTATTAAATTAAGAGATTATGCTTATAATAAGAAAGGTAGTAATGATAATATTTCAGTAGTAGTTGTAAGATTTAAACAAGACGTTACAAAACAATTTTGGAATTAATTTTTTTATATGTATTATATTATTATTTAACAATTTTATTTATTTATTTATTAAAAAAATAAACCCTTAAGATTTTACAATTTTATTGTATAACCCCCTTTCCGCAAAACAAAACCTTATATGAAGAACAAGAAGAAGTAAGTAGTAACTAGGCGTAATAATTAAGACCAATTACAAAGCCTTTCCTCCTTCTGTATGGTGATGGCCCTTTCCAGAATGATGATGATGATGATGATAATCGCCCCATAAAGAAGACATTTGCTTACATTTTGAACTTCCATGCATTGCCCCATCAGTTAATGCATTTTCTAAACTTCTTTCAAAATGATTTATAGTGGTATGTTCATGACTGTTAATTGAGTTAAATACTTTACTGCAATTTACAGAACCATTAAGAACACCATCCTTAATTGCTTCATAAATATCCCAACCAAATTGTTTTGTAAAGGTTTCTTTGTGATGATTGTGCTTTGTAAAATGACGCGTTTGAGTTTTGAACATGCCACGCGTCAACATTAGTATATGGCTTCTTGTTTGAAGCATTTTCGTTTAGTAATTAACTTTTAAGTAGTATCTCTGTTTAATTCACAATGTTGAATAGTTTTTTTGTTCAGTTCTTTTTATGTTAGAAGAAATGTGTCTTCAAATTCAAAAACTTAAAAGGAGTCTTAATTTTAGATTTAAAAGATAATTATTTATTTACAAATATAAACACAAAGTAAGTAAAATTTAATTCCAGTTTAATTTAATTGAATTAAATCTTGACCATCTAAGATATTATTAAGGCAATTGTCAATTTATGTATGCATTTCGTTTTTAAATTTGTGTTTTACCTTCTTGATCTATTTGATTAATTAAATTATTAGTGCTTTAAATTTATTAAGGGTTATTGTAAAAAAGTAAGTAGATTTCAGTTGAGATTTTTGAAATTATACCCAAAAAAAACAAAAATAAAATTTAAGGAAAGTTATCAAAATAGGAAGCTAAGGATTTTATTTACAATTTTATTTTATTATATATATATTTTTTTGTAATATTAATAAGTATTATTGTTTATGAAGGTTAATTGCCTTAGTTACAATTTTCAGGCAACTAGGTAACGTTGACACTTTTAAAATTGTATTTTGATTGGAGTAATAATAATAGAATATAATGATATATATAGAAGAAGGTTGGTTTTAAATATTTTAAAAGTTTAACCTTGTTTTAATGCGAAATCAAACACAGTCCCTTTTTTATCCCGCTAATGGTTTACAACGAATTTACAAAAAATAATTTGTCCCAAAAACTATCCGTTAATAATGAATTAATGAATGGTGGTAATAATATTATAAATAATAATGTCACCAATCAAATGAATTATCCACTTTATAATAATAATACACTTTACAATAACAATATTTCACCTTTATTACAACCATTACATCAACGAGTTAGTCCACAAAAGGAGTATTTACAACAACAATTTAATTATGAACATTTAAATAACATTAGTAATAATTATACTTCTATTTTACCTACTTCATCATCTTCTAGTTCACAACAACATTATAGTAATTTTACACCAACTACCAATACACCTAATTCTTGTGACAATTACAATGAACTTTTAGATTCCGTTTCTTCTTTTGGTATTAACAATATTGAACATAATATTGAAAATAATAATCTAATTAATAACTTTGATTATTTTAATGACAGTAATTCAGAAAATAATGATGAAACAGTGAAAATAAATAAAACAAATTATTGTAACAATAACAACAACAAAAACGAAAGTGAGAAAAGAACTAGAGGAGTTGGGGACGATAACTATAGTAGTTCTAGTTCTTTATTATCTAATAAACAACATGAAAAGAAAAATCTTAAAGAGGACATTATCAAAGAAGAACAAGAAATATTTGAAAAGGAAATTGAATTGTCCCACTTTTTAGAATTATTTAAAGATTTTAAATTTAAATTAGAAAATAATTTATACGATTTGATAGATAAAAACTATAAAAAAGAATGTTTATTAAAAGGTGTAACAATATGTAACAACTTACTAAAGGATGATTCAAAAACAGTATTATTAGAAGATAAAATTAATCAAATGAATGAATTAGAATTACAATATTCTTTATTTGGTGTAGTATTTGTATTTATTTCACTTTTTAATTCTAGTCCAATAAGAAGTATTTTAAGATCTTTTAAAGAAGATTTTTTAAAAAGTTTTAATTATTCAAATAAGAAAATGATTTTACAATTTAAACAATTAATTGGTGCTTGGTTATATCAACAATTAAATAATAATAATAATAGTAAATTATATTCATTAGTTTTTGTAAATTTTGTAAAGAATGAAATGAATATTGATTTTTCAAATAATAATTTAATGATTGATAAAAGAGATAATTTTAGAGATTTACTTTTAGATTATTTACAAAAAAGTAAAGACAAATCATTTAATAATGATTTAAATAATAATGAAATGGAAGAAGCTAATAATTTATTAAAGAGATTAACATTAGATGATAGTAACGTTACAGAAAAAGAATTACAACAATTTGAAAAGTTGACAATTGATTATTTAAAAACGAAAAGTCATTTACAAAAATATTTGAAATAAACTAATTACACAATTTTAAACTTTTTATACAACCAAATCAACTTTACAACAATTCTTTTTACAAAAAGCTTTACAAATTAATTTAACAACTCTGATATTGCAATAGACATTCTTCTCTTCTTATAATCTCCTTTCAATAACACTGAAGATGACAATGGCGACGATATCTTACTATCCACACTCATTGGCGAAGAAGAATTTTGTTGTTGTTGTTGTTCAGGTTGTTGTTGTTGTTTCATTGTAATGATACCACTATCACTTTTTGGAGAAACATCACCTACTACTTCTAAACCACCATTGCTATTACTATTACTACTATTACAACTACTTGTTGAAGAATCTTCACTAGTTATATTTATTGGTTGTTGTTGTTGTTGATTATTTATTATTGTTGTGGTATTATAATTATTATTACTTGTTATGGTATTATTATTATTTATGGAGGAATTATGATTGTTAAATTTTACTTTTCTTTTAAAGGAAGAGGTTGATGAACTTTTCTTTAAAGAATTATTTTTGTTATTGTTTACGTTATTATTGCCATTTATGGAAGAAGAATTATTATTTGACTTGTTGGCAAAATTAAAAAATACAAAATCATAATTAGATCCATTATTTAATTTAAATTCAAATGTTTGCGATTTCATTGTTGGTGTACTTGTTGTTGTTGTGTTATTATAATTGTTATTATTAATTGATAAATTATTAAATTGATTATTTAAATTAAATTGATTGCTATTTGAATGATTTGAATTTGAACTGATCATTGACATTTGACTTTTATGTGAAGAAGTACTTGAAATGGATGCTCTTCTTAATCTATTATTATTATTGGCCTTATTATTATTGCTAGATTGTTGTTTATTATTTACTTTATTTGAACGATTCATTGGAAAGTTATTAATTTGTTGATGATTATTGACATTTGTTGTTGGCATATGATTCAAATAATTGTTCGTTAATTGTTGTTGCTGTTGTAATTGATTATTTACAATGGTATTATTATTTAAAATAGAAATGTTGCTATTATTATTAGAAGTATTTGACACAAAATATTGTGTTGGATGTAACATTTGATGTTGAACAGTTGTGTATTGTTGTTGTTGTTCTAATTGATGATATGCAGCACTTGCTCTATTTAAAGTACTAATTTGTAAAATGGATAATATTCCTCTTGTATTATTATTACCGTTATTAGTATAATTATTATTATTTACAATTACGTTATTATGGTTTGACAAGAAGTGTTCTTGTTGTGGTAGTAATGGTTGAACAACCAATGGTTGTTGTGGTACTGCTCTATCTATTATATTTGTTGAATTATAATTGTTATTGGTTACAGTATTTTCCTGCAATACTGTAGAAGTGTTGTTGTAACTGTTGTTGTTGTTGGTATTTCCCTGCGTGGTGTTGGTGGTTGCCTGCATTTGTGGAGAAAAAAAGAAGAAAGAAGGCGGTTGAGGTGGTTGACTACTAGAACAACACTTATCGTTGTTTTTGTTGATATTGTAGGTATTGTTAATTGAAACAATTGCTTTTTCATTATTTAATTGTTGTTGTTGACCCTTATTGTCAGCAACAGTTTGTTGTTGTAGCTGTGATTGCTGTATATGATTCATATTTGTTTTACTTATTAAATCAATCAAAGTGGTGGAATGGTAACAATATTTAAACAACAAGGGAGTATAAATAATTGTTTTTTTTCAATAAATAAATACAAAAGGTGTTTTTAAAATTTAGTTACTATAAATTCAATTGTTGGATGAGTATTTTGCGACATCATATGATTAGTTTGTTACATTTTTGAGCATGAACTAGACTTTAATGGAGATAGAATAACAATGTGGATAGGAAGTTGACTTGTTTAGTTTTTTGGATTGTAATTTGTGAAGTTATAGGTTTACTCTTTATGGTTTTAATAGATGGCAGGAAATTTACTTATTTTGTGGTAACGGTTTTTTATTGTTGAATGGTTATTAAGTTATAGTTACTTCTATTTGTTTATTTTAATTGATTTAATAATTGATTGTTATCTTAATTACTATATTTAGTAAGAGGTAATTGATATCAATGTATATTGGATGATAATGTAAGTACGCTTGCTAATTATGTGACAATTACTGAAAGAAGTAAAGCAGTAATTGTTGTGGAGAATTTTCTTCTACTTACTATGATAAGCCAAAAGGGCCAAGTAAGCGTGCGTGCACACAACAACAATTAAAAAGTTGCTTAAAGAGAAACAGTTTTAAAATTTATGTGTTTTTAAATGATGGTTACTTTAAAACATTGTCACCAAACTTTTCTCTAAAATAAGTTTCCAACAAATGATCATTAGGACTATGCCCTTCACATTCAATAAAATCTTCCATTGAACAATTTTCAATATCTTCACTTTTTTTCTTTAAACAATTCTTAATATAATCTTTATTACAGATAATATCCATTGAAGCTAAATAATGAAATAGTGGTTGTTTACAAAATTTTACGTGACTTGTATTGTTTTTATTAAGACAACTATTTAGTTCATTAAATTCATTTTGTAAAATTTCATTTGTCACCTTGTCAAACATATCAAATACTTGTTCTTTTGAAAAATTATCTTTAATTTTAAAATTATTTAAATTCTTATTTCTAAAATTATTTGTAAATAATAATTGTAACACATTTGGCGCTAAATTTCTAAAACTTTTTGGTTTAAAATAAAATTCTTTAAAATCAATTACTAAATTTAAATATTTTTTTGTTTCTTTATCATTTTCAACACAATCTTTTAAACTAAAAATTAAACCAATTTGTTCTTCTTTTGTTAAATTCTCCTTCACATCATCTTTAATAAATTGATTGACACAATCAATTCCAATTTTCTTTAACTTTTTTTTATATAAATTAGCTAAACAGAGATTTGTGTAAAGTTGAAAACTTTGTTCAAAAAAGATGTTATGATCATTAGCTTTTTTTAAACAGTGAGTAAATGTATCCATTTCTTCAAAGAAGAATTTTTGTTTCATTTCAAGTTCTTCTTTTGGTAATGTTGGTTTAATTTCTTTAAATTCAGGTTCTTCTTGTGGCATTTTTTTATGGAGCTGTTTTTGTGAAATGCTTTGGATTTTGATTGAATTGTTGTAACTTCATTTTTACAAAGAAGATTAATAATACGTTAGAAACTTTACAATGTCTTTATATTCATTTTTACTTGTTTTACAAATTACAATAATTTATTTAAATAATTTACAACAGTTACTTCCAGATTCTTCAACAATATAAATTTCATTATTTAATTCATTTAAAGTTATTCCAATTGGAATATTTAAATTTTTAATAAATTCTTTTTTAATTTTAAATTCATTATCCAATAATAATAATTTACTATTATTGTAATCACAAATAATATAATTATCATTTTTATCATTAATAATTCCATATAAATTTGAATTTTTAAAATTAATATTTAAAATAAAATTTCCAAATTTATCATAAACTCTAATCTCACTTTTACAAGTAATTACAATTTGTTCTTTTTTATTAATTATAATTCTATGTGGTTCTAAATAATTATTTACATTAAATTTTCTAATAAATTCTTCATTTTCATTTAAAATTATAATATCTGTATTTAAATTACAAATATATAAATTATTATTTTGTAAATCACAAGTCATTCCATAAATATAATTAAATTTATATTTTTCATTACTTTTAATTTCTGTAATTAATTGTAAAGTATTTAAATTATATTTATAAATAATTTCTGTACATCCAATAAATAAATAATTTTTATTTAATGCTAAAGAATAAGGATAAAATTTTAATTTAATTTCATTTTTATAATTAAATAAATTATCTAAAATTAAAATTCTTTTATTATTTGTATCAGCAATATAAATTAAATTATTATTGTAAATTAAATCCCAAAATTAGTAAAATGTAAAGCAAAATAAATAATATTATTGTCATGATAATCTTTTTCATAAATATTTAATTTTAAATAAATAAATAAATCAAATTAAAAAATCTGTAATAGATAAATAATGTAAAGTTATATTTAAAAAATTGTAAACTCTCAAATAAATTCTTTACTTTTATCTTCTAAATTAACTAACATTGTATTTAATCGACTATTAATAAAATAAGACAAATAATTAATTAATTTTTGTTTATTACAATTAGTTGTAAAGAAATAATTTAATAATTGATTTAATTTTTTATAATATTCATTTTCATCATTATTGTAATCTTCGATTAACCACTTAATAACATATGAAATATCTTTATAATCATAATCATTTTCAACTAATTCAAATCTTAAATTTTGCAAACAAAAATCAATAAAATTTTTTGATAATTTATGTAAATTATTGTAACAAAAATTGTATAAAATAACTATTGATATCTTTAAATTATATTTATTATAAAATAACATTATTTGTTGTAAAGTTTTAATTTTAAATTCTTTATCAAAATTTTTATTTGCAATTATACCAAAAATATTACTAATAAATGTTTCTATTTTAGAATAAAAATTTAAATAAATAATATTTTTAAAATGTTAATTATTTTTAATATGTGTAAAAACGTGTAATAAATAATTTAAATTATTCTTTTTTAAATTATATTCCTCATCTGTCAATTTATCTTTTTGTAAATATTTTTCAATATTAATTAATGAAATATTATTATTTTCAAATAAAAATAATTCTAAAAAAATAAAATAAAAATCTATCTTTTAGTTATTGTAATATTATTAAATAAAATAGACCATTTACTTTTAATACATTGTTTTAATAAGTGTTTAAATCTTTTACTAAAAATAACTTCATTAACATTAATATTATTATCTTCTTCATTTTTGTAATATTTATAGTAATCTTTATTATGTTCATTAAATTGTTGTAAATCTTCTAATAAAAAACGTTTAAATGAATTTCTATTTAAAGAATTTAATTGTAAAATATTATGTTTATAAAATTCAATAAAATTCTGTAAAAATTTAATATTTATTGTAATAGATAATAATTCATTTTTATTTAATTGATTTAAATTAATTTTCTTTTTTTTATTATTTCCTTCATTTTCAATTTAATAGATATTAAAAAATGTTTGTAATAAATCTTTATTTAAATTATTTAACCACTCTTTACAATTTCTAATTTCACTTAATAAATAAATTTTTAATAAACTTTTCCAAAATATATCATATTCCGTAAATTGATAATAAAAAATTAAATAATTCTTGAACTGGAATATAATTGACAATTTCAAAAATAATTTCAAGTGGTAATTCTGTTAATTGCATTTTTTTTCACAAATTTTACACATCAATAAAATGATTGGTAGTGAGAAAATCAGTTACAACATGTTGCAGATCTTAAAAGGAAGAACAGTTAGCATTAGTAATAGTTTCAAATTATAAAACTGAAAGCTTTTTACAAAATTCTTTTAATTTGTAATAAATCCAAGTATTACGGTGCCACTTAACTATTACTCTTGTAACAACCCTCGGAGATAAATCTTTTACAAACTAAAGATGGTTGACAAGCCGAAAGTGGCAAAATTCACAC
>CADWAF010000130.1:0-10856 GCA_902984215.1 Willaertia magna
AATCATTTTACATATCTTTCCAATATTTCATTTCCATACCTTCAGGTGCTTCTCCCTTTACTTTCTTTGCACCAACTTCTTTCCAATTAGTTGATAAAACAGTACCACCACTTTCTTGAAAACTTTTCATCATTGCTCTTCTAGTTTCTTCATCTCCTTGTGAATAAATTTGTTGAAATAATTTATTTAAAGCTGCATCACCTTCAGGTTTCTCTTCTTCTTCTTCCTTCTTTGCTTGTCTTTCAAGTGAATCAAAATCAGTTTTCTTTGAAGTAGGATACTTCTTTGGATCTGTAAATGTTGTGAAAACACTTGCAGTTTGGAATTGTGGGTCAAATTTATTTGCATTTTCAATAACCTCTAAACTTGGCCATTCAATAGAAGCATTTTGTTTCTTTAATTTAATTTCAATCTTACTTGTTGCGTTATCAATAGATGATTCATTTGGAAGGATTGTATCAAATAGTTTAAATGTTCTTTCCCAAATACTTAAATCTTCATTATCTAGTTGGGTTGGTACTCCTTCTTGTGAAGGAATATTTAATTTTACAGTTAATAAATCATTTTGAATATCTACATGTCTATTCTCTTTTGGAATTGATTGTAAACCTAAAATACTAACAACTGCATATTCTCCCATTTGATAGAAATTCCATTTTACTTTTCTTTTATGTGGTGTGACAGTGAATGTTGTTGTTGTACTGTTGGTTTTGTTTGTTGTTGTGTTGTTATTATTTAATGTTGTAGTTGATGAAGAACTGCTGCTACTTGTTGTTGTGGATGATGATGACTTGTTATTTTCTAATTCTGCATTAGTTTTTCTTAACCAAGTTTTGATTTTAGAATCTTCTGGTTTTAATTGTAAAGCTTTTTCAAAGGCTTGTTTAGCATCTTGATATTGTTCTAATTCAAAATGTCCCATTCCTTTTCTTAAATAAGCATTAAATGATTTTGGATTTAATGTAATTGCTTCATCGGCATCATTAATAGATAATTTATAATTTTCTAATTGATAATTACAAGCAGATCTCTTTTCAAAATATTCTACTTTTCTTTCTAATTCAATTGCTTGAGAATACTTTTCTAAAGCTCCTTTATAATCTTCATCAACATACAATTCATTACCTTGTTGATAGAGGTCGCTTGCGTTTTCAAAAGATGGCATTTCGTTTGTTTTTTTTACAATAAATATCGGAATTGAATTGTGGAATGAATTCTGTTACATGTCGTTCAAGTTCCTTTGTTTTTGTGGAATTTTTTGAAATTAAAAGCAGAGATTTACATTCTGGTTTTATTGTTACATTTACAATTCGTCATCTCTTCCGTATTCTTTTTCATCATTTTCTTCTTCAATTTCTTTCTTGTTAGGGTTATGTCTCAGTAGGTAGGAAGCTAAATATTGTATTGGATCTTCTGGTCTTTCTCTTACAACACAAGCTAATCCTTGTAGAAGTATTGGAACTACTGTTTGGTCCAAGTATGCTCTAACAGGTAAGGCATGAATATTTGTTTTTGCATGAACCTTATCTTTTGTTTGTTCTAAAGTCGCAGAACTTGGAATAAAATCCTCTCCTATATTATCTTGCTTTAATTCCAAATCTTGTCCTTCTTGTTTCCCTTTATTTTGATTATCCGATTAATTAGCTGTTAACAAATTCATCCCCAACAATATAAAACTTACCAATAGACATTTTTTTGTAGAAAGTTTTTGCGCCAATTTTAAATCTGTAAAGGTATTATTATTAAACAGTCAATTAATTAACAATTACACTTTATTCCATTTTAACTTTCTTCTTATCACTTTCTTCAAATTCAACTTCTTCTTTACTTCTTTTCTTATCAATAGATTCATCTGTTAATTCAATTTGATATTTATCTTTCAAATAATTTAAAACTTGTTTTCCAAATTTACCCCATCCCTTATCACCCATATCTAATTCTTGTCTTAAATTCTCAATATTCATCTCTAATTGTCTTAATTCAACTTTCTTGACAGCTTCATCCACCAATTTTGTATGTTTCTCACCAAATTGTTCCCAATGTACTTGTTCAACATCTGTTGGTTTTAATTTAAAGATATAATTTCTATCTACAGCAAAACCATTATTATCTAATAAATATAAAACATTTCCTTCAGTGATGAAATGATCATATTCATATTGATGTTGTAAGTTATTTTCTTTACGATAATTTTCATTTAATTGTAAACTATTATTTTGTAATTTTTGTAAAACTTTAATAAATTCATCATAATTTCCAAAAGTATAAACGTGGTTTAATAAAATATCTTCCATTTCATTTGATATTTTAATATCTTTTGTAAATTCAATACATGGTTTAATCTTTCCATTATTAAATAAAAATTGTAATGGTTTTAAATCAATATCAAAATCATATTTAACTAAATGTTTCTCTTCTGTTCCACATAATTCAAATGAAATGCCATTAATTTCATCATTCTTTAAAAACAAATCAAAATATTTTAAAAAATCATTATTTAATTCAATATTATTTAAGTTTGTTATAATTTTATCATTTTCAATAACATTCATTCTTTTTAATACATTCATTGTTAAATCAAAGAAATTAATATCATATTTATCATTATTTTGTAAAATAGAATAACCTTTTGTTTTACCACTAACATATACATTATTTTCATTATCTTTATATTTATATATTACGATATTTGTACCATTCCATTTATTCATAAAACAATAAGATGTAAATCCTTTAATTGATTTAAAATGACTCTTTGGAAGAAATTCAATTTTCTTTTCTTTTCTTGATTTTTTAGTATATGGATAATTTAAATTGGGAATATTGTAGACAATATTTGGTTTTTCTAAAACAACACCGTTAATTGATGTAATAATCATACTTCCATTATATTTACCATTCTTTACAACTAAATATCCTTTGATTTTATTATTTGTATTGAAAGTATCAACATTTTCAAACTCTCTTACATCTCTTTCCACATTATTGCAATCTAATGTTTTCTTTAATAAATTAACAATGGTTGAAGGTATTTGAGCCATTTTTTTCTTCTATCGGAATTCAAAATTGCAACAAAGCTTCTTCATTGATAATATTCAAGTAAGGTAGCTTTTGGAAGAGAAAATAAATAAAATGTGGAACGTGGTTTATAGAGTTAATAAATTACAAATTGAAGAATGAACTTCTACTAAAATATCACTGTAATCCACATTTTCACCATCTACAACAACAAATGAACCTGTGTCAATTGGAGATAAATAAAAAGCTTTGACTTTTGTTAAGTCAACTGCGTCATCTAAAATGTAATTACCATTCTCTGCAGAAACCAATAAATTTAAAAAGTTACCTCTAGAAATATTTTCCTTAACAAAAACTAAATCAACATAACCATCATGTAAGTGAGCCATGGGAGAAGCCATAAAGTCATGGGAAATATGGGGGATGTTGACTCCCATAAATAATAGGAAATTATCTTCAATTTCACTTAATTTATAGTTATCTTCTTTTACTGATTGAGTCGATTTGTTGCTTTCAGCAAGATAATTTGGAGCTAAACGCTTTAGTTCTTCACTAAAATACTTTCTTAATAAAGGGCAATCTAAACTTCTTTCCTCTGAAGATTCATCTTCATTTTGATGTTCTTGAAATGCAGAATATCTCTTTTCATTATGTTTTACATGTCTCCATGAATTCTTTTTCTCTAAGCCCGTCACTTCTTGTAAATATTTAACTCTTCCCTTATAATACTTTTTATTCATCATTACTTTTAAGGCACCATACAAATTTCTTGCACTTCCCATCCAACGAACATTTTCTGTTCCTATATCAATGTCGGCTATTGCGCCAAATGTCACAGACAGAAAAGAAAAGTACCTCTTATTATTCGATTGAAAACATGACATTAAATCCATTGGTTGATGAAATCCACGAGAAATTAAAAAGGCTGCCATCTCAGGATCTGCAGGTTCACCTTGTTTTATTTGACTACCACTAGTTGAGGCTGAAATATAATTCATTACTTTAAAAAACTAATTATTGTTACTTACCTAGAGCATTAGAAGTTCCACCTGGAATATGTCCAATCCTAATTTTTCTAAATATATTCTTCCAATCTGATCTATTTGCAATACCATTAATAATTTCGTAAATAATTCCATCACCTCCCATCCCTATAACATCCGTAAACTCTGTACCGAGGGTATCTGATGTCAAACAATAGTCATATGCATGATTTTGTTTTTCAGTTTTTATTACAACATATGACAAATGAGCTAGATCAAGTATTGGTTTAATAAATTTCTCAAATAATTTCGCTCCCTTCTTTCTTCCACTAAAAGGATTTAAAAAAATTAATAATTTTCTATTATTTCCAAATGGATCAATTAAATCCTTTAATTGATTAACTTTATCTTCATTTTCATCTAATAATTTTGTTTGGATTGGTAGTTCAAATACTAGACAACGTAATAAATAAATCCATTTTAAATTTAAAATATTCTTTTCTGGATAAAATTCATAAATAATTTTCTTTCTATCTTTTGGAATAAAAACAAAAAGTAAAAATCCAAAAGTTTGTTGTTTACAAGTTTTTAATTTTTTAAATGTTGTTAAATCATGAACGGCGCATATATGTTCCAAAGAAATGGTTAAATGAATTTTCTTTGACTTATTGTTTGTAGTGTTTTGTTCTGTATGAAGTGTAAATTCAGTTTCGGTTAATGTTGCAACATAAGATTTATTTTTATAAAGTACATTACTTTGAAATATACATGAAGAAGTACTTGAAAAACTGCTTGAATCTACCAATTGTTTTGAATCAATTCCTAATGATAATTTAATTTCATTTTCTTCTTTTTTATTAACGTTGTTATTACCGCCAGTGTTGTTGAAGCTTTGATTATCGCTACCAATACTCCGTTCATTTGCAGATTCTTGATTTGAAATCATTTTTTTTCAGTTTGATTTTCAAAGTTTTAAATAAAAAATGGCGCCATACAAAGTAGCACGATTGTTTTGGCAAAGTCCTTCAGAAGGCTAAAACCCGGTTTTATATGAATTAAAAGTGGAACGATTTATTTAATATTTTATTTACAAATTATCTTTAATCAATATTTACTCTTCTTGTAGATGATGAACCTGTATTATTACCTCTTCTTCTATTTCCTCTTCTTTCTTGTTGTCTACTAATATCAACATTTCCTCTTGATGTCCCAAATCCGAAGGGAGAAGAAAATAAACTACTAGAAGCAAAAGGTCTTTGGAAGAAATCATCATTAAAAACATCATTTCTATTAAAGAAATCATCATTAAGATAATCATCGTCGCTTGATCCTTCTTCGTCACTTCTTCCATGATGAGTAGTTTGAGTAGTTGTTGTTGTTCTTCCATTAACAGTTGTTTTAGTTGTTGAAATTGTTCTTAATAATTCACCATTATTCTTTCTAATTTCTTTATTTACTATTTCTTTACGAGAAGTTGTTGGTTGATTGACTTGATTAAGTTCATGTTGAGTTATAATTGTTTTAGTTGACTTGTAACTATTACCATTTTCATCTTCTCCTTCACTTTCATATGTTTCATCATGTTCTTCTATACTAAAGTTATTTGTGAAAATAATTACATCAAATGTTTGTTCTGGAAGGTGTTGTAGTGGATAGTTTTCTTCATCATATAATTCCTCAAAGAAAGGAGCGCTAAGTGAATGATCCATATGTCTTCTCTTTGATTCGGGAGAAGATACACTATTTATTCTTATATCTTCATCAGAAGAAGTACCACCTTCCTCAAAGATTGGAATATTAAAAGATGTTGTTTGTTGTTTCATAGTTATGATGCAAAGTTTTTTTTACTATTGGAATATTACTTACCATTTGTTCGGACAGGCAAAATGGTTCCGAGCTCAAAAATTTATTTTGTATTTATAAATTACATTTTAAATGATGCTCAAAAGTTTATTCAAAGTAACAAGTGGGCAATTTACTCTTCTTGCATTGCTGCTAACTTTTCTTCTAACTTCTTCTTCTTTGCTGCAATCTTTTCGTCTCTGGTTCTCTTGTCTTGTTTCTTTGGGTTGTGTCTTCTTTGAACGAAACCTGCTGGTTTTGGTTTTTCGACCTTGACCATTTCTGGGTTCTTTCTGATTGCTGCGTGTAATGCTTTATATTTGGATTCTAAGTTATCTGCAGTGATACCTTCCTTGATGTATTGAGAGAATCTTGCATTGTAGTCTTCAACGCTATTCTTCTTTAATTCAGCCATGTATTTAGCAACGTGGACACCATAGATTCTATCTCTGTGGACCTTTGGATCATATTTTTCACCTTCCTTAGTGTATCCAGGGAATCTCTTGTTTGAGTGTGGGATATATAAACCACCATCACATGCACCCTTTAATGCACCGAAAACTTTTGCACCAGTAGTGGTTCTTGCTAAACCAATATCTAAGAAAGCCTTGAATGGTCTTGGAGCATCTTCTTGAGCTTCAACTAAGTAGACACTACCGTCAGTGGTTTCAACACCAGTGTATCTTCCAGCTAAACCGACTTTAGTTAAGATTCTTCTTGCTAATAATAAACCAGTTGCATATGCTGCTGCATAGTTAGTTAAACCGACTGGCATACCATATCTTGGTAATTCGTGTGCATAAGCTGCTGCAACGACTTCATCACCCTTTAATTTTGCTGCAATAATTTGGCAGACAATATCCTTGTTGGTTACTCTAACAACAAATCTGTATTTTGGTGCATTGAATTTAGTTTTATCTTGGGTGATTAACTTTTGTCTTGCTCTATAATCAGTCTTTCCTTCTCTTCTTCTTCTATATTTGACTTGATAACGTTTGAAGTATGCGTTAGTTTTTTGGATTTTGACGAAGACCATTTTGGCAGAGTCTGTTTATTTTTTTCAACAAAGAAACTTGGTGATATTCATAAAACTGCAGTAGTTATTGGACATTTCTTTACAACAACCGGTTGGTGTTTTGCTAAGCGCTGCACTCCCGCAATCGAGTCTGGGAAGCTGTCGTTTTTGTGAAAAACTAGCTGCGGAAACCACTCAAAAAACAAGTATAAGCTGTAAAGTAAAAGAATTTTTACCGACCAATGATTGTTTTCAGTTCAAACAAAGGCTTGTGTTTCTTCTTCTTATTCAAAAGAAACAACAATTTAACTTTATTCAAAAACGCCAGCCAAAGTCGTTTCGTTTATATTCAAATATTATTAAAAAATGCGCAATTCTTTTTCTCTAAACGCTATTTCTTCTGTTAATTCATTATCAAAGGTTAGTTCAAAGAAAAACACTACTTATTTACGTTTGAGTTAAGATTGTAGAGGGAGGTTCTGATTTTAAAAGAAAAGTTAAACCTACTCTGTTTTCGCACTCGGAACAAAGCGAGAATATAAAAGTGGCCATCAGAGTAAGACCCTCAATGGATTATGAAAATGAATATGAAGAAGCTATCTCAGTAGTAGATGTAAGTTTGTAATCATTTATTTAAAAAACTAACAATTAATTAAGGAGACTACAATTGTAATTAAAAAAGGAAAAGCTAGATCAGAAATGTTTTTCGACAGAGTATTCCCAAAAGAAAGTTCCCAAGCAGAAATTTATGAAACTGTTAAAGGTAAGTATTAAATCATTATTTTCCTTATTGACTTATTCAACACAGAAACAATTGAGGCTGTGACTAAGGGGTATAATGGAACAGTCTTTGCTTAGTAAGTATCACAGCTTTTTCTATCAAATTGTTACAAACAACAAAGTGGGCAAACTGGAACTGGAAAAACCTTTACGTAAGTGTTGTTAAAGTTTTAATACTAAATAATTGTTAAGGATGTTAGGATTAGATTTTTCTGTAGATAGTTTTTCAGAGTATACACCAATGGTTAGTAGTCTTTGTTTAGCTTTTATTAACAACAAATTTAGAAATATGTTGTTCTAAACGAAAAAAAAGGTATAATTCCTAGATCTGTGGAACATATTTTGTCACATATTAAAAAAACAAAGAAGATAAATAGGTATAGAATTTATTGTTCATATCTAGAGATATATAACGAGAAAATATATGATTTGTTAAATTATAACGAAAAAGCTAATCACTTAGACGTTAGAGAGGACAAGAAAAAAGGCTTCTTTGTCCCAGATTTAACGACTGTTTGTGTAACTAGAGAAGAAGAAATATACGCCTTAATGGAAAAGGGAGCAAGAAATAGGAGTATGGCTTCTACTGACATGAATGAACGATCTTCTCGTTCACACACTATATTTCAAATGTTTATCGAGCAAGAACCTATTAATCCTAGTAACTCTGAAGAGGCTGTTGTAAAAATATCTAAGCTTAATCTTGTAGATTTAGCTGGAAGTGTAAGTTGCGTTATGTTTTTACTTTAACTTTTCATTAGGAAAAATGGAATACGATATATTCACAAAGGATGGGGGAGAGAAGAATTCAAGAGATGACATCAATCAACCAAAGCTTGTCCACTCTAGGTAATTGTATTTCTGCTCTTAACCAATGTGGTAGGACTCATATTCCTTTCAGAGATTCCAAATTAACCAGATTACTTCAGGATTCATTAGGTGGTAATACCAAAACTGTATTTGTAGCAACAGTATCTCCTTCTGTTCTTGCTTATGAGGAAACTCACTCCACTCTTAAGTTTGCAGACAGGGCCAAACGTGTAGTTGTAACAACTAAAGTGAACGAAGTTGTTGATGACAGCATATTGTTAAAGAGATATGAAAAAGAAATTGGCAGATTACGACAAATAGTGGACCAAAACAGTAAGGCACAAACAGTAAGTAATTTCTATTTCATGATATATTTGAAACTGGTGTAGAGGCTGGATTCACTGATAGAGGAAAACACAAAGTTGCGTGAGGAAAACTGTAAATTGACAGATATAATAAAAAATAACAAAGATGGTAACTCGTACCATGGTGATGTTTATAGTGAAAATATACATCTTAAGATTCATAAGAAGCTAGAAATATTAGAAGAAATAGAAAGGGATCAAAGAGGAAGAGAAAAAGAACTGGAGCAATATCACGATTGGTTGCACTCCATACCTGTCAAGTATGATGGAGAAGAACATAGTTTACAATTAAAAGAAAGATTAATTTTGATGGAAATGTCAGTAAAAATGCAAGCAAGGGAATTAGAAAGAACTAAAAACTTATTTCTTAGAGATATTAAGATTGTGAAAGACGAATTACATGAGAAAACTGTTGGCTTGCAAGTTGTAGAAAAGAAATTGAAGGAAAAGCAACAAATGATATCAGAACTTCAGAATAAATTAAATGATAAAAATGTCAAAATTGCTAAGGAGGTAGTCAAGAAGAAAGAACTAAAGGATTGTAGTGGAATAATGTCAGAGATTAAGTCAAGGCAATCCTTAAATTTAAATCATCTCACAAGTGGTATTGAATCATTTAGAAATAATCTTATAAGTATGATAAAAGAACATTTAAATGAAACAATTGGAAGTACATTAGAGGATACCTCTTTTATTGGTGAAGAAATATCAGAATTAATTCTTGGATGTTCTGAAGCATTAGACGAAACCATTTCAACTGTTCAAGAGTCGTTTGGAAACGATCTTGGCGGAACACTAAGAAAACTAATACAATCATACCAAGACATAATTTCTGAGAAAGATTTAATAATATCCCAGTTGACCGAAGAAAAAGAAAAACTAGAAAAATCATTTGCTCTCAAACGCAAAATATCTGAAGAAAACTCAGATATCAATGAAAAACTTGTTGAGCATGTAAAGTTCAGCATTAAAGAGACTGTTTTGACAGAAAGTAAGTTTTAATTATTTATTACTAACAATATTTCTTTGTAAAGATGATTCCTATTGGGAGAAGGCAGTGGAAAAGGCTGATGAATTAAAAGAAATGGAAAGACAATTTTATATCAAATTAAAAACAACTAAGGGAGTGTTTGAAAGAGTGAAAAGACACGTGGACAAATTTGAAAATGCAAATTCAACCAGTGGTAAGTTAAGCATACGTTGTTCTAATGTTTTATCAATTTAAATGGTAGAATTTGAATTTTTCAAGACACAACTTGGTGATATGCTAACTTATGCTGCAAACCAAGTGGATATTCTAACCAACAAATCTTATCTCTCTCCAAATATTAATATTACTCCAAATGTATTTGAGGCTAAAACATTAGAGCACACTAATGTAAAACCCAAAGTAAAAGAAACACCAACTAACATTAAGAAGAAAATGTTTTTGGAGAGAATTAAGAAATTGGAATCAAAATTTTCACCTATCCCTAATTCCAATGATACAGTTGTACAATATAATGATATTTCTTTTTATGAAAGTCCAATTAAATCGAAAGAAGATGAAAATACATTTAGCGATTGCTTTTCTCCTACCTTAGAAAGGGTTCAACAAAACTTAAATGAAACAAGTGAGGATTTAGAATCTTCATTTCTTTCCTCTTCATCTTTTGTTGTACTCAACTAAGGCCTTGTAATAAAAATATATTAGTTTAAATAATATTATTGTAAATAACACTTTTTGTTTTGCTTTTGTATTATTTGTTTGTCAAAATCTTCAAATACTTTCTTTCCATCACTAATCACTCTTTTCATTAAATCAAACATATCTATTGTAAAATCAATTCTGCACAATCTAACAATTGCATCAAATGTCTCAAAAATATTAATACAATCTTTTGCACTTGTAAATAAAACTGGACATTTAAATGATAAATATCCTTTTTTAATTATACTCACTAAAAATTCATCTACAATTTCTTTTGTAATTTTATGTTCATTTTCAGGCAAATCAATTTTGTTTACACACAATACACAAGGATAAATATTTGTTTCTTTAAT
>CADWAF010000131.1:0-16964 GCA_902984215.1 Willaertia magna
CATCATTATTGGATGTAGAAGTGGTTGTTGTTGTTGTAACATTATTCGTTGTTTTATTATTTTTCATTGATTATTTTACTTTAAAAAAAAATTACTGCGGTGTTTTAATATTGTGTGTATATGTTAGAATGTGGGTTTTTAAAATTACTTCTTGTGTGTGATTGTTTTATATTATTGTTGTTGTTTTATACTTAAAATTTTTTATTAATTGATAAAAAGAGTTGGTTATTTTTCGTTGTTTAAAGTATTTCATAAGAAAAACATTAAGTTATTTTTTTTTAATGATTTTTTTTTTTAATTTTTTTTAAAAAAAGTTTTTTATGCAACAAACTGGTTGTTTGATCCTTTTGGGTACAAGATAAGTCAATCGGAAAGGTGATGATGGCAAAGACAGCCTTTGGAAAGGATTTGGTTATGGGATTTACTTGCTTTTTGACTTCGGAAACTTTCTTGGAAGGGTTGAAAGTTAATAATCACAGCCCTAAAAGAAGAGAAGAATGGTTGAAAGAGATGATGAAGATGGTTTTTATTGAAGAAGAGAATAATGAAGACAATAACCTTTCTGCAATAGAGGATGATAATTGGATTAAAAAAACATTAAATTATTATAACAAACAAAGTACCTCTTCTTCTACTTTAGTATTACCCTTTCTATGTACGTTACCTATACAATCCCAACTCTGTATTATTAATTATTTAATTAATGAATATAAATACTTTAAAAGAAAAGATCTAATAGAATTATTGGAATTATTAATTACAACTAAAGAAAATACTCAAAGTAGTCATTTAAGAGTTTTATGTTTGGAATTGTCCAAAAAGTTAAATGAAAGAGCTTTAATAGAGAAATTTTCTAATATTAAGGACAATAATAATATTTTCTTGACAACAAATGTACAAGAGAATAATGCTTTTCATTCTACTTCAAAAGTTTTAGAAATGTATGAAGTGCCAATTTTTATAAGAAAAGAGAAAAGAACACTTGAGGAAAGTAATATTGTACAAGTTGAAGAAGAAGAAACTACAATAATTAACATTGAAGAGGATGAAATTGAAGAAGAAGATATAATAGATAAAAAGATAGAAACTAAAGAATTATTAATCTCAGAACAACCAATTATTAAAAAGCCTAAAATTATGGAATTATCAAGTGAATTAAAAAAGGAATTACAAAAAGTTAAGAAATTAATTGAAAAAGCTACTAACCCAAAAGGTTTGAAAATAGATTTTACTCTCTTTAGTAATTGTTCTACTGATGAATTAGAATTATTATTAAAAGAATTAGGGATTGATAAATTACATGAAAATATAACATCTTACTTTGTTCAATCATGTGTTGAGATAATGAAGGAAGAAAGTATTTCAATTATTGTACAGTACTTTATTTTGTCAAAAGCTAAAGGGTTGAAGCAAAAAGCTTCCAGACAATTATTCCAAATGATTCAAGTAATTTCTAGCTCTTTTATGAATTCTATTGTAAATGATTTAATGATTCCATTATTGAATAGTCAACCTTTAAATGTTGATCAATTAGAGTTATTGTCAAGAATTGTTGAAAAGATTTTAAAAATTGAACAAAAGACTGAACTCTTACAATACATTTTAAAATCAACACAAGAAATTATATGGAATGATGACTTATTCACTTTTATTCAGAAATTATTAATGTCAGGCACTAATATTACAACAGTGGAATCATTGGTTGTAAAATTAGATGAACTTGCCCCTAACTTTACAAAATCCTTAAAGTTTGCCGTATTATTAAATCAAATTTTAACTCTTTTTGGCAACAAACTTGTGTCACACATTTCTTTATTAAAAGAAATAGTCACAGTGAATGAAACGAATATGAAAGAAGGTTTAAGTAAAAAGATTCAACAAATAAAGTAAATATTTATTGTAATTGTTGTTGAACTTTAGTAAGTAATTCACTCAAAGTTTTATAATCTTCAGTTTCTTTGAAAACTTGTTCAGTTCTTTTTGTAACAGATTTTAGAATATCTTCTGCCATTGATAAATATTGAACTTTGACTTCCTCTTTTGGTGATAATTCTGCAACACGTTGTTGTAATTTAACTAATTCCTGTACACTAAAACAAACTAGTTCAAATTTAGATTTTTCCTTTTCCCAACCACTCAATTGTAAACTTCTAACAAGTTTTTGACGTTTTTCAACAGCTAATTGTAAATGTTTAATCTTTTCTTCTTCATCCTTTGCAAATTCAGCAATTATTTCATGATAACCACTATATGCTTTCCAAACAAAAGGATCTAATGAAATCTTAGAGACAATCTTTTCAAACATGTCATACAATTCTTCTCTCATATGTTCAGCATGTGGTGGACTCTTTTCTGATAAAATTCTAAATACTCTCAAGAACATGTCTAATACATCAGTATCCAGAATTTTATCTTGTTTAATATCTACTAATCTCTTAACAGCACTCATTGCATTATCAAAATCATTTGCATCAATACAAACATATAAATAATTTTGCCAAATTCTTGAATTATTATAAGCAATTCTAGAAGCTTCTTTCAAAGCAAGAACAGCACTTTGTTTGTTTCCTAGATTAACATGAACATTTGCTAAATTACTCCAAGCCTCAGCATCATATGCTTCAAGGAAGGTAGATCTAGAATAAGCATTCAAAGCTTTCTTCCATTCCTTACATTGCATACAACAAAATCCATATACAAACCATGTCTTTTTATGAAGAGATGATAATGCTAATGATTCTTCAAAAGGTTCAAGAGCTTTTTCATACTCTTTAGCTTCTGTATAAAAGTAACCAATAGAACGTTTAGCTCTAGCGAATCTATGTTTAGAAACTTCCCATGATTTTTCATACATTTCTAAAGCAGTGGCACATTGTTTAAATATTTCTTCTTCTCCTTCAACGTGATATTCTTGTCTTAATTTCTCTGTTCTCATTAAATCTGCTAAAATACACCATAATAATGGATCGTTAGGATCTGATAATAAATTATCAATAGCAACTTTCTTAGCTCTATTTTCTTGGTCTAATGAGACAAATGTCTTAATAGTATCTTCAACCATGTCATATTTCTTATAAATTAATAAAGCACTTTCATAAGACCCAACTCTGGAATGAATTTGAGCTAATTCACGTTCTAATTCAAATATTGGTGGATATGCAGCAGAGTAGAAATATTTCAATCTAATATTTAAGTTTGGATCTAATTGTTTATATTGTCCAACCAATTTTTCATATTGTTCAAGACTTCTAAGCAAGAAAGCGTGCTTTCCACATTCAATACGTGCACGAAGTAAAAGAGCTTCAGATTGAATCAACCAATTTTGTGGTTGTTCTAATACTCTAAAAATATATGGCATCATATTGTCTTTTGTTAAGCCATAATCTGGGTTTGTATTTTTAATATCCAAACTGAAAACATTAATTATTAAATAAGCCGCTATTAAGTACTTACCATAAAGCTAAGATAATACATTGGTCAATTGGTCTAATTTGACAATGAACTAAATCCTCTTCCTCTTCTTCAATATCATATTTTGGTTTTTCTAATAAATGTGAATCTTCTTCAAGAACAGCTGTTTCAGGTAATAATAAAGAACCAATCATTACTTCTTCATTTTCTTCTTTAACAGTCTTTTCAATAGCTCTACTTTTTGCTTCTAAAACTAATTGTGCAGTCTTATAACTTTGATATTTTGTACCTACACCCCATTTTCCTGTTAAATTTAAATATAAACCAGTGGCTTCTTTTGCTTTTTCAAAAGCCTCCAAAGCAAATTGTTGACGCATGAAATGGAAATCTACTAAACCCTTTTCAACATAATATCTTCCAATTAGTTCATCATTACCGTTATCATACTCTTTAATTATTGGATCTAAATATTCAAAACATTTTGTAATTTCATTTAATAAAGTTTCAGCACAATAAGTTAAAAGTCTTTGATGAGTAATATGTAATCTTAATTTCCACCATTTACTACTGTCAAGTAATGTTGCTTGTTTTAAAAAGTGTTCAGAACAAATTAAATAATGTGGATATTCGGTTTTTTGGAAAACAATTTCACCATCTATTGATAATTTATCAACAGCAAATTTTTGTAAAGGTTTTTCATTATTTTGTGACAAATTTTCGGTAAACGGAAGAGAAGTAAAAATTCCTTTGTCTAATGAAGGACCAACAAAATTTTGTTGAACAAATATTTGAATAAATAAAACTCCATAAAATAATATAAATCCATGTTTTATCTCTTCACTTGAATATTTATTTGAATTTAAAAATGTAGATATTTCGCTTTCCAAATTTAAATAAAATTCTTAATTTATTTAATATATTTCACTAATAATTTAAATAAACAATAACTTACTATTCAATCCTTCTTCCGAAAAGTCATTACATATTATCGGAAAATCTTTTTTTAATTGTTTTAATCCTTCCAAAAATCTTCCTTTCACAATTGAAATACCAAACTTTAATAGCTCTTTCAATTCGGCATTCTCTTCATTATCAAATGCTTCTTGAAGAGCTTCCTCGTCATGACAAATCAACCATTCCTCAAACTGTTTCAACATTATTTTTTTGGCTCCAACAATAATTCACTTTTTAATTTGAACGTTTTTCAAAGACAGTCAGCGCGCACAGAGTTGCTTTTAAGGCTTTACATTTTCCATTTGTTCCGATGAGCAAACAAACAAACAGCAGGAATTTGATTTTTAAATTTAAAATAAAAAAATGTCTTTGAATCTCTTTGCACAAGCATCCCAAACTAGTGGTCCTGTATGTATTTTTTGATTTAAAGTTTTGGGAGTTTTAATTTATTGTTGGATCAATTTAGAAACCTCTTTTACAATTTAAAGCAGGTATTTTACATAAAACTGGAAATACAGTTAAGCCAGATAATCGTAAAGGTAAAATCGCTTTATTAATATCACCTGAAGATCAACTTCTTCATCTTCAATGGAGAGACAGAAAAGATTCAGTTCTTGAAGATTATATTTTATTCCCAGGTGACGCAACTTTTGAAAAGGTAGAAAAAGTAAAAGATGGTCGTGTTTATATTTTAAAATATACAACTGGAAGAGAACTTTTCTTTTGGATGCAAGAACCAAAGACTGATAAAGATGAAGAATATCAAAAGAAGATTAATGAATATATAAATAATCCACCAAATAGTGATATTCAAGAATTACTTAATGAAGCTATGGGTGAAGAAAGATCAGAAGAAGAACAAACTACTACTCAAGCACCACGTTCTGGAAATTCTGTTCAATTAGATCAATTACAACAAATTATTCAAGGAATTAATCCACAATCAACAAGACAACAAGGATCTTCTTCTTCATCAAACCAAAATCAAGAACAAGGTACGTCACAATTAATTTCACCACATACATATACACACAAAATAATTATTGTATGTGTTAACTAGCCTTAACTGATATTTTAAGAAATTTATCACAAGAAAAGGGATTAACTTTAGAACACATTTTATCATCTGATGCCTTGTGTGAGGCTGTAAAGAGACATCCTTCTATTCTTGAAAGAGAGGATCTTTTCTCTCATCTCCCTGAAGGTGATAACGATAGATCTTTTGAGACATTATGTTCTCATTTGAGATCCCCTCAACTTCATCAAGCAATTGATGTGTTCCATATGGCATTGTCTACAGGTCAATTACAAGGATTAATGGGATCATTTGGTTTAAATCCATCTGTTGCAGATCCACTTAGAGGAGGAGGTTAGTTGACACATACACTTAATTGACTAAGTTATTTCTTTTTTTTTAATTTTCTTAACATTTTATTAACATAGGTCTTTTATCCTTTTTGAATGCACTGCAAAACAAAGCAGAAGAGGAAAAGAAGAATGATAAAAAAGATGATAAAAAGGATGATAAGATGGATGAATCAGAAGATAAATAATTGTGTATTTTGTACTCTTATAAATTTTATTAATAAATATTTTATGTAAGTATGTAATTTTTTGTATGCAAATTATTTAAGCGCCAAAAAATGTCTAAATTGTATTTGCAAGGAATTGTGGATAATGTAAAACTTGCGAGAGAGCATGCTCTACTTGGCAATTATAGTGCTTCCTTAGGTTATTTTGAGGGGGTAATAGAACAAATTGATAGTTATCTAATGGATACTGTTGTTACTATTGAACTAAGGTCTAAATGGACCCAAACAAAACAAAAACTAAAACAAGAAGCTCAAATTATTCAAAATATTCAGGCTGAAATTAATGCATTTAGTTCGGGATTATCTTCCTGCATGAATAGTAACTCTAATGTTAAGCAAAAACCAGTCCCTAAATTTTTCGAAGATCAACCTGAGAAATCGACAAATGGTGGTTGCAGCTTTACAGTCAACACTGTCGATAATGAGAATAGAGTAAGAACTCCCTCAACAAATATATCCCCTGAATATGATCCTGATGTTTGGGCACCACCTACCCCTCATAATCCAGTAGTCAAAAAAGTTCCACCTAAATTAAAGAGTGCTATTGAAAAACCTCAAATCCCAAGGAGAGTAGTAAACCCAAGTGTAAGTTCTACTGCTTATTGTATTATGATTATACTTAAAATTTTAAAGAAAGCTATTAAACCTAACCGGGGTAATGTAAATCAAGTGTCTAAGGAAAATAAGGACAAGTAAGTATTCATTTTTATAATATTACTAATGACTTTATTATTCTCCTTAGAAATAAGAAGTTGAAAACCGAAAAGGAAAATAATTCAGAGGAAGAGGCAACTCCTTCTCCACAAGAACCACCAAAGTTTGTTGGTAGCGCTCAAGATAAGGATTTAATTGAGATGATCGAGAAAGATATTTTAGATAGAAACTTTACAACCAATTGGAAAGATGTAGTTGGGTTATCAGATGTCATTAACTTACTAGAGGAAGCTGCTGTGTATCCAATGCTATTGCCTAATTTCTTTAATGGAATTAGAGAACCTTGGAAAGGAATTTTGTTGTTTGGACCACCAGGTACAGGAAAAACAACTTTGGCAAAGGCAGTAGCTACAGAATGTAAAACTACATTTTTCAATGTTTCTGTTGCTGGAGTGACATCAAAGTGGAGAGGTGAATCTGAAAAGTTAATAAGGGTAAGTTCTTTGAGGAATTATTACTAATTATATGTTAGCTCTTATTTGAAATGGCAAGATTTTATGCTCCTAGTACAATATTTATTGATGAAATTGACGCTCTTTGTGGAAAAAGATCTGAGGGAGATCATGAGGCAAGCAGAAGAGTAAAGACAGAGCTGTTAGTACAAATGGACGGTATTCACAGTTATACGGGCACTGATTCTTCTGATGAGGGTCATAAACGAAAAACTGTATTGGTTTTAGGAGCAACCAATCACCCTTGGGATTTGGATGACGCCCTTAGAAGAAGATTAGAAAAAAGAATTTACATTCCACTTCCTGATTTCGAGGGAAGAAAAGAATTATTTAAATTATTATTAGAGAAAATAATTCTTGCAGAGGATGTTGACTTGGATGAACTTTCTAAGATGACTGAAGGATACAGTCCAGCAGATATTAGAGTTGTAAGTTTAGCTTAATTTCAATTTATTAATTTTTTTGTAAGATTGTAAGAGATGCGAGTATGGCAGTATTCAGAAGGGCCAGAGCTAATAGAGAAAAACTGGATATTTTAGATTTAGTAGCTAGAGAAGAAGAAATTAGCAAGTCACCTGTTTTAATGGAAGATTTTCGTGAATCAATTAAGAGAACAAGCCCTTCTGTCTGTCCTGATGATATAGACAAATATCAAAAGTGGATGGAAACATTTGGCTCTAAATAACAAATTTATTTACAAGTATTGTACATTTGTATTTAAATTGCTACACTTTAAACTTCATTAAATCCTTTTGTTGGTATTGCTTGCAGTATTCAGATATCATATTTACACTGTCTCCAAAATCTCCAAACGGTCTCTTGTATTGAACTTGGTGAAAAGGCTTAGTTTTAACGTTAGTCTTAGGTTGGACAAAATTTTGTTTATAAGTGGTTGTGCCTAGGTTGTAATTCCAATTCTTGTTTGATGTTGGACTTTTTTCTTTTATACTTTTTTCTTCTACCTCTGATAACAAGTCTAAAGTTTTTACAGGAGGGTATATTCCACCAGCTGAAGCTGTTGCAGTAAAAGTTGGCGTCCAACTTGGTGAATTACTTCCCTCGAAACTAGAGTTTTTGGGGGATTTATAAAATATCCTACTTGTAGTTGTGGTGACAGTTTGTGTTGGTGCTACAGCATAAGGTTTTTTACATTCGAAATCCCTCTCTCTGCCATGAATTGGGGCTGTTGTTGGTCTTTTAAATGGATATTTCATTGTGATATTACTTTTTTCACATTTCTCTGTAGCTGAAGTATTCTTTTTAATGGTTGTAGTACTAGTTTTATTTACTATTGCACTCTTTGGTCTTCTTTTAAAAGTCAACCTTAATTTTTCCTCTGCAACTTCATTTGCGGGTTTATATTTATTTCGATCTAACATATGGGGTGTAGTTTCAATATATTTTGTTAAATACTCTGGTCCTGGTTGATTTGAATTTTTATACAACTTAATTCCCGTCATAACTTTTTTAAAAAGTTCTAATTCTTGTGAGGATGCTTCTTGTTTCATCCAACTTGCAATTTTTCGCATTGCCTTATCTTCTAATATACCACTCCCGTAATTGCTGGCTGAAAAGAAAGTTTTATCAATCTCACTCGAGGCAATATAAGGATTGCTCTTGGTTTCCGCAAGTTTTTTAAATAAAGCATGAAATTGTAAACGTTCTTCCTTAGAAGCACATTCCTTTAACCATCCACTTACTCCCGCTAATGCCCTTTCATTAAATAAACTTCTATAACTACTAGTTAACAATTTACCGGATGTTTTCCTAATGTTTTTTAAAACAAATTCCTTCTTGTACTCTTGGTGTGCAGGAAAGGAGGGGTCGAAGTAGGGTTTGTAATTTGAAATCATTTTTTCTACAGTAAACTGTTTACACTTTAACCTTAGTAACGGTAATAACGGTTATTTTTCCTGAGGATAACAGTAAAAGTGTTTTTAATGGTCTAATTTTTGTAGTTTATCTAAATGTAAACTGTCAAATTGAGTCTACTTTTATTAATTCTAAACCATTTTTATTTTCAAATTAAGAATTACAATAACAGTAGTTACCATAGTTTTTACTGACAAAAACCTAAAATAATTGTACTTAATATTTTATTTTTTTAAAACTTTGTAAAATTAATAAATTACAATTTATGATTTTTAATTTAATATCTTTGTAGTCTATTTTTTTTATTATTTTTATAAAAAAAAAAACTTTATATGATTTTCTATAAAATTATAATGAAATTGTTAAGTTATTTTATTAATTGCTTGTATATTATTTTAATGTTATTTTTAAAAATAAATATTTAAATTATTTTTAATATAATTTAATAATATTATATTTTATAATATTTTATTTTTTATTAAAAAATATTGCTTTATTTTATTATTTTTAAAAAATTTATTATTATTTTGTAATTTATTATTTTTATTTAAATAATCATTTTTATAACATTTCTGTTTTAATTTTTAATTTTAATAATATTTGAATATCTTATAATTATTAAATAATAATAATATATAACTTTAGATTTATTGTTATAAATAAAAGTAAATTTATTTAATTTTATAAATTTTTAATTTTTAATTAAATTATTTTTTAATTTATATTATTTATTATAAAATTTTTAATAATTTAATTTAATTTATATTTATATTATTTTATAATATAAGTGTTTTAAATCTAATTAATATTATAATTTTAAACTATTTTATAAATTATTTATTAATAAATTAAAAATATTATTTTATAAATTTAATTACATAATAATTATTAATTATTTTAAAATAAATTATTTTATAAATTATTTAATAAATTTTAATTTTTTTTATAAATATTAACAATTATTTTTGTAAATTATTTAATAAATTATAAAAATTAAAATTACTGTAATTTTAATTATTTTAAAAAATATTATTATTTATTGTTTAATTAATATTTATGTTTAAAAATTTTTTTTAATAATAAAAAAATTATTATTACAATAAATAAATAACAATTACTATTGTATTAAATGCTATTTTTTTCTATAAATATGTAAATTTATTATTTGATAACTAATTCAAAACTTAATATTTTTCTACTTAATTTCTTTTCAAGTTTACAAAAAAATAGGATTAATAATTTTAAAAATCTTTACTGTTTTTTCGAAACATACCCATATCTTTTTTCTTTTATAGTATAACTAAAGTATGTACATAAGATTTAAAATTTGAAATCTCTTTCATTTTGTAATTTATCGTCATTAGTATTAAAAACCAAGTATTGATTGTTAATAAAATCTATTACAATTATAGTTTTTTTAAACAATCTACAGGCTGCTGTAATTTTAATGTCATTTTCTTTGCCATTTTTGTTTAAGGTAGCACTGAATAGTTGTCGATGACTTGTTCAACGTTGAACCTCTGAATTAAAAAAAATTACAATTTTAAAAAGGATTTTGAAAGTCTAAAATTACAAAGTAATTGCTGTAAAAGTTATTGGCGGGAATTCTGTCGAGAGCACTGTTCGATTTTTGCAAAAAATTAAATGACAATTTATGGGACAACAAAAAATGTTCTTTAGTTCTACCTTAATTCATTTAAGTATTTTTCTACATCCTTAGTTACAATTGTTTGAATTAATCGTTTTTTAATAGTATATATTTAATTATTTAATTTCAGATAGTGTTTAACTTAATTTTTTATTTTGTTTCTTAACTCAATTTATGAACTAAGGCAATAAAAAGTTTATGACTTTCAGTATTAAAAATCTTTAATTTAATGATAATATAAAATTATTAATTTAAGAAATATTAATAAATGAAATTTTAAATAATTTTTATAAAAATGACTTTAATTTAAATATTATTGTTTAAAACTTTGTAAAGTTGTACTATAAGGTTGTAAATATAAATAAATTTTGTTGTTATTTAATTTGTTATTTATTTGTTGTTTATGTTTGATTATTTTTTATTTATTATATTTTTAAAAAATAACAATTTTTAAACAAGCATTGTAATAATTTGTTTGAAATAATGACAAAGTTTATTATTACCCATGTATTTATTTAAAAACAATAATTATGCCTCTGAGCCAACATGAGTAGTGCTTTTTAATTACCGTTTAGTTTTAAATACGTATTTCAGAATTCTAATTTAACGCAGAGCATAAATTCAAAACATTCTTGAAAACAAAAAAAATGCCAAAACAAATATTAACACTTCCAAACTCAAAAATTGCAGGTCACATTATTGGAAAGGGTGGAAGTCAAATTAAACAAATAAAAGATAGAACAAACTGTAAAATTAATATTAATAGTTACAATAATACAGTAGAAATTATTGGACACAATCAAAATAATGTAGATAAAGCTAAATATCTCATTAATATAATTATTAATAATTCTATTGCCGTTTATGAACATCCTAATGTTGTGTGTAATGTGTATTTGCTAACAAGTGAAGAAACTAAATTTCATTTAATTGAATATAAACCTCCTTTTGTTTATGGTAATACCAATCATAATATGAACAATAGTGGTAAAGTTTTTGCATTAACTTTAGTTGAAAAAGAAGAAAATGACCTAATTTCAAAAATGTCAAATTTAAAAATTTCAGAAAATAAAATTAATACAGAAAAAGTATCTCAATCATTTATTTATTCTCCAGAAACTGAAAGATATTTAGTTGAAGAAGGTATTAAACGTTCCACACAAAGTTTTAAAGAATTGGTTAATAGTAATAGTAGTAAGGAATGTAGAAATAAAACCCTAATTAAAATTTCTTTAGGAAAAAAAACATTTTATTCAGCTGACAGAAATGATAATTCGGTTAATGCATCAAAACTTTATGATTTTAAAAGTTTTAGTGAATTAAATATTGGGTTCGGTAAAGATTTAAAATCAACTTTTAAAACTGAAATTGAAGAAAATTTTGTAAAACAATTAAAAGAGACAATGTTAAATAATGGTTGGAAATTTCATTCAGAAATTGTTGGTGTTAGTTGTCATTGTATAGAAGTTGTTGATGGAATTATTGAAAAAGATGGCAAAGGTGGTAAACGTTTAAATTTTAAAATCGTTCCAATAGATAATGACAGCAACAAATGCAAATTAATTAAAATTCGTACACACCTTAATAAGCTAATGTTTTTAGATATTTGTTCTTTAGATAATAGCAATAATTCTATATTTCAACCTGACTTGAGAGTAAGATTTCAAACTGAACAACATTTATTAAATGTTAATAGTAATGTAGAGTTACTTAAATATATTTCATTCTTGGAATTAAAAGAAGATGGTCTTTCTGAAGATAAAGTACCAAGAGATTTATCTTTGCAGTTCAGAAAAGATATTTTTAGATATAAAAAGAAAGAAATTTATGTTCTTAATGATGAAATAAAGTTGACTATTAACTTTGTAAATTCAGAAGGAAAGAAATTGTATGAAGTTAAAATGTCTCCAATTAAACCATTTATTTTAATTGATAATGAACAAACAGTTATTGAGGCAACAGTTAAATTAATTAGTAAAATGAAAGAACTTATGGATTTAATGAATCAAAGTAATAAATAAAGTTAGAATTTTACACATGTTGTAAACTTATAGATTCTATGACAACATTTTTAGAATAAATTATTAAATATGGGTTTATTTTAATGAAACAGACTGTAATTTTTTAATTAAATATATTTTAATTTCACAAATATCTTACACAATACTACCACTTTTAGTTATATTTAAACTTCTCGTTACTGAAGAAAATATTGTCAAAATATTATCATGGATAAAGCTTAATTAGTAAAACTGATCTCCAAAACATGTGAGCACTATGAATATTTCTTTTCAATATTTACAAGCCAAGACCTGGAAGTCCGCCTGAAGAATTATTTCCAAAACCTATTCCAGGTAGTGATGAATTATTCATCATATTTCCGTAAGGTGACATACCTATACCTCCTAATCCTGGCAATCCTACATTTCCTAAACCAGGTATGGTCTAATTTTTGTAGTTTATCCAAATGTTAACTGTCAAATTGAGTCTACTTTAATTAATTCTAAACCATTTTTATTTTCAAATTAAGAATTACAATAACAGTTGTTACCATAGTTTTTACTGACAAAAACCGTCTAAAATAATTGTACTTAATATTTTATTTTTTTAAAACTTTGTAAAATTAATAAATTACAATTTATGATATAAATTTTTTTAATTTAATATCTTTGTAGTCTATTTTTTTTATTATTTTTATAAAAAAAAAAACTTTATATGATTTTCTATAAAATTATAATGAAATTGTTAAGTTATTTTATATTTATTTATTAATTGCTTGTATATTATTTTAATGTTATTTTTAAAAATAAATATTTAAATTATTTTTAATATAATTTAATAATACTATATTTTATAATATTTTATTTTTTATTAAAAAATATTGCTTTATTTTATTATTTTTAAAAAATTTAAATAATAAAAAAATTAATTTTAAAAATTTTATTATTATTTTATATTTTAATAAAAATTTTTTAAAATTTAAAATTTTAATTTTTTTATTGTATTTAATTTTATTTAAATAAATTTTAAATAAATAAATATTTAAATTATTATATTATAAATTATATTAATTATTTATTATTTAATACCTTAAATAATAATTTGGTATTATAATTTATTTTTTAAAAAATTATTTATCTATATAATTATATAATTTAATTTAATTAATTTTTTTTATTTTTATTAAAATATATTTAAATTTTTATTATTTAATATTAATAATTCTTATATAATATATTTAAAAATTAAATATTATTTATATAAACTACATTTAATATCTAAAATATTATTATTTAAATCTTTTTTAATATTTAAAAACTATATATTTTTTTATTTTTAATATTAAAAGTAATTGTTTTATTATTTATAATTATTTATTTTATTTTTTATTAATTTTATTAAATTATTAAAAAATATATAATTTTAATGGAATAAATATTTTTAAATTTTAAAATTAAAATAATATTTAAATTATTTTTTTTATTAATTTTATTTTTTAAATTAATTTTTTTTAATATTTTTAGATTTATAAAATTTATTAAATAATTTTTCGTATTTATTTTATAATTTATTATTTTTATTTAAATAATTATTTTTATAACATTTCTGTTTTAATTTTTAATTTTAATAATATTTGAATATCTTATAATTATTAAATAATAATAATATATAACTTTAGATTTATTGTTATAAATAAAAGTAAATTTATTTAATTTTATAAATTTTTAATTTTTAATTAAATTATTTTTTAATTTATATTATTTATTATAAAATTTTTACTAATTTAATTTATATTTATATTATTTTAAGTATTTTAATTGTTTTATAAATTATAATTATAATGTAAGTGTTTTAAATATTAATTATTTTATAATTTTAAACTATTTTATAAATTATTTATTAATAAATTAAAAATATTATTTTATAAATTTTAATTACATAATAATTATTAATTATTTTAAAATAAATTATTTTATAAATTATTTAATAAATTTTAATTTTTTTTATAAATATTAACAATTTATTTTAGTAAATTATTTAATAAATTATAAAAATTAAAATTATTGTAATTTTAATTATTTTAAAAAATATTATTATTTATTGTTTAATTAATATTTATGTTTAAAAAATTTTTTTAATAATAAAAAAATTATTATTACAATAAATAAATAACAATTACTATTGTATTAAATGCTATTTTTTTCTATAAATATGTAAATTTATTATTTGATAACCAATTCAAAACTTAATATTTTTCTACTTAATTTCTTTTCAAGTTTACAAAAAAATAGGGTTAATAATTTTAAAAATCTTTACTGTTTTTTCGAAACATACCCATATCTTTTTTTCTTTTATAGTATAACACTTCCAAACTCAAAAATTGCAGGTCACATTATCGGAAAGGGTGGAAGTCAAATTAAACAAATAAAAGATAGAACAAACTGTAAAATTAATATTAATAGTTACAATAATACAGTAGAAATGAACATCCTAATGTTGTGTGTAATGTGTATTTGCTAACAAGTGAAGAAACTAAATTTCATTTAATTGAATATAAACCTCCTTTTGTTTATAGTAATACCAATCATAATATGAACAATAGTGGTAAAGTTTTTGCATTAACTTTAGTTGAAAAAGAAGAAAATGACCTAATTTCAAAAATGTCAAATTTAAAAATTTCAGAAAATAAAATTAATAGAGAAAAAGTATCTCAATCATTTATTTATTCTCCAAAAACTGAAAGATATTTAGTTGAAGAAGGTATTAAACGTTCTACACAAAGTTTTAAAGAATTGGTTAATACTAATAAGGAATGTAGAAATAAAACCTTAATTAAAATTTCTTTAGGAAAAAAAACATTTTATTCAGCTGACAGAAATGATAATTCGGTTAATGCATCAAAACTTTATGATTTTAAAAGTTTTAGTGAATTAAATATTGGATTTGGTAAAGATTTAAAATCAACTTTTAAAACTGAAATTGAAGAAAATTTTGTAAAACAATTAAAAGAGACAATGTTAAATAATGGTTGGAAATTTCATTCAGAAATTGTTGGTGTTAGTTGTCATTGTGTAGAAGTTGTTGATGGAATTATTGAAAAAGATGGCAAAGGTGGTAAACGTTTAAATTTTAAAATCGTTCCAATAGATAATGACAGCAACAAATGCAAATTAATTAAAATTCGTACACACCTTAATAAGCTAATGTTTTTAGATATTTGTTCTTTAGATAATAAGAGTAAGATTTCAAACTGAACAACATTTATTAAATGTTAATAGTAATGTAGAGTGACTTAAATATATTTCATTCTTGGAATTAAAAGAAGATGGTCTTTCTGAAGATAAAGTACCAAGAGATTTATCTTTGCAGTTCAGAAAAGATATTTTTAGATATAAAAAGAAAGAAATTTATGTTCTTAATGATGAAATAAAGTTGACTATTAACTTTGTAAATTCAGAAGGAAAGAAATTGTATGAAGTTAAAATGTCTCCAATTAAACCATTTATTTTAATTGATATTTTTGTTCATCATTATTAAATATGGGTTTATTTTAATGAAACAGACTGTAATTTTTTAATTAAATATATTTTAATTTCACAAATATCTTACACAATACTACCACTTTTAGTTATATTTAAACTTCTCGTTCCTGAAGAAAATATTTGTCAAAATATTATCATGGATAAAGCTTAATTAGTAAAACTTCACAAGCCATCTCAAAATAGGCGAGCACTATGAATATTTCTTTCCAATATTTACAAGCCAAGACCTGGAAGTCCGCCTGAAGAATTATTTCCAAAACCTATTCCAGGTAGTGATGAATTATTCATCATATTTCCGTAAGGTAACATACCTATACCTCCTAATCCTGGTAATCCTACATTTCCTAAACCAGGTAAAGAAGGTGTGACATCAGATACAATATGATCATCCATCATCATTGTTTCTTCTTCCATCTTTTGAGTAGTAACCCTTAATTGAAGCTCTGGAGGTAATTCATGAATATTATATTTATCATCCATCTTATCACCAGGTCTATTTCTGACCCAAAACTTTGTAGCATAATCATTACTTCCTGAACATAAAACATGTCCAAAAGGATGCCAAGAAATATCCCATACAGCACTATCATGAGCACCCTTAATCTTTGCCTGAGGTGTTTCAGTACCAACAATCCAAAAGATTATATTACCATCATAACTACCACTCGCAAATAAAGTTTCATGATGAGGATGCCAAGCTAAACATGTAACTTCTCTATTATGACCTTTAAATGTTTGAAATTCTTTTAAATACCTAATATCATACATTTTAATTAAT
>CADWAF010000132.1:0-11110 GCA_902984215.1 Willaertia magna
TCTTTAGATAATAGCAATAATTCTATATTTCAACCTGACTTGAGAGTAAGATTTCAAACTGAACAACATTTATTAAATGTTAATAGTAATGTAGAGTTACTTAAATATATTTCATTCTTGGAATTAAAAGAAGATGGTCTTTCTGAAGATAAAGTACCAAGAGATTTATCTTTGCAGTTCAGAAAAGATATTTTTAGATATAAAAAGAAAGAAATTTATGTTCTTAATGATGAAATAAAGTTGACTATTAACTTTGTAAATTCAGAAGGAAAGAAATTGTATGAAGTTAAAATGTCTCCAATTAAACCATTTATTTTAATTGATAATGAACAAACAGTTATTGAGGCAACAGTTAAATTAATTAGTAAAATGAAAGAACTTATGGATTTAATGAATCAAAGTAATAAATAAAGTTAGAATTTTACACATGTTGTAAACTTATAGATTCTATGACAACATTTTTAGAATAAATTATTAAATATGGGTTTATTTTAATGAAACAGACTGTAATTTTTTAATTAAATATATTTTAATTTCACAAATATCTTACACAATACTACCACTTTTAGTTATATTTAAACTTCTCGTTACTGAAGAAAATATTGTCAAAATATTATCATGGATAAAGCTTAATTAGTAAAACTGATCTCCAAAACATGTGAGCACTATGAATATTTCTTTTCAATATTTACAAGCCAAGACCTGGAAGTCCGCCTGAAGAATTATTTCCAAAACCTATTCCAGGTAGTGATGAATTATTCATCATATTTCCGTAAGGTGACATACCTATACCTCCTAATCCTGGCAATCCTACATTTCCTAAACCAGGTAAAGAAGGTGTGACATCAGATACAATATGATCATCCATCATCATTGTTTCTTCTTCCATCTTTTGAGTAGTAACCCTTAATTGAAGCTCTGGAGGTAATTCATGAATATTATATTTATCATCCATCTTATCACCAGGTCTATTTCTGACCCAAAACTTTGTAGCATAATCATTACTTCCTGAACATAAAACATGTCCAAAAGGATGCCAAGAAATATCCCATACAGCACTATCATGAGCACCCTTAATCTTTGCCTGAGGTGTTTCAGTACCAACAATCCAAAAGATTATATTACCATCATAACTACCACTCGCAAATAAAGTTTCATGATGAGGATGCCAAGCTAAACATGTAACTTCTCTATTATGACCTTTAAATGTTTGAAATTCTTTTAAATACCTAATATCATACATTTTAATTAATTGATCTTTTGAACAACTTAACAACCAATTACCGTTCATATTCCATTTAATATTAAAAATTGTATTTTTATGTCCATGAAGAGTAGCAACATTTTGTCCAGATTTTGCATCCCATAATTTAATTAAATAGTCTTTTGCACCACTGGCTATTAAACTATTTCTTGGATGCCAATCACAACATCTTACATCACTACCATGTCCACTTAATGTTTTATCAACTGAATAAGTTGTAAAATCCCAAACCTTAACAGTACCATCATCTGAACAACTACAAAATTTTGAATCAGTAGGTGAAAACCCTATATCTCTTATACATTCTTCATGTCCTTTATAAGTCATAATATTATTCATATTAGATTGCCAATACTTTATAACACCACCGTTATCTGCACTAACCATAAAGGTATCGTTATGATTCCAAACCATAGCACGGATTGGGGAATCATGAGCTTGTTGAATTGTTTCAAAGTTAAAGGCTTGTCCATTCCACAATGTAAATTCTCCAGTTGATGCTCCAGTAAGTAAACGTCTACCATCAGGTGTCCAACAAACAACGTTAATTGGACATCTCTGTTTATTGGTACTTATATGTTCAAATTTTGTAGTTATACAAGTTGTAGGATTATATCTATAAGCAGATGGTGGTAGTAAATAAGTTTCATAAGCTGGATGAGGAGGAACATAAGGTATATCTCTCTTCGATCTTTCAAATATTCTTCCTCTAATAGATTGTATTACTGTTGGGTTATAATCTATAAATTGTCTTTCGATAGCCTTTCTCATACGTTTACCATCGAAAACCATTTTACTTTGAGGTTGTTGAACGTAATTAGGGGTAACAGGACCTTCCTCATGCGGTCCGACAGGAAAAGATTGTTGTTGTTGCATGTTTTGGTTATTCATCATCGGATTCATCATTCCGTTATTATTATTATTTTGTTGTTGATTATTATGATGTCTATTGTGGTTATTATGCATTCTATTGTTGGCATTTCCACCTCTTTGAATTCTTGGTAAATTACCTTGCTGTTGTTGCTGCGGAGGTGGTGGAGGTTGGAAGTGTTGTTGATTCATTTTTATTTTTAAATAAAATATTAATTTTTGTGTTAAAGAACTGTTCAATGAATGTGTTGGTAGACAATTATTAATTTAATTCTCACAAAAATCATTTAAAAGTAGATGCATAGGACCAGAGGTGAAACAATGCATAAATTGCAAGGGGAAGAGCACTCGGTTACTTGAGACCAACACTTTGATGACACTTGACAGGCATAATTTTTAAAACATAAAAAAAATGTTGCCCGCTAATTTCGACACCAACAATATCAACAAGAGATGTTCGTATAATATGAGAGAGCAACCAGAATTATTGAACGATGACAATTTATTAAATAGATGTAGTAGTGACTCCAATATAAAACATAATAATTTACCAAAACTAATAACAACACCAAATAGATTAAATTCAGTTCACTCACTTTCCAGTAGTAACGGAAATAACAATAATATCAGTAATAATAATTTAAGTGATGCTGATGAAATAAGTAGTTGTAACTCTGAAGAAGATGAGGAAACAATCCAACAAACCATTACCAGTTTACACACCATCATTGATAAATTATCGATACTTTTTAAAGAAGAAGATAAAAAGAAAATATCGATACCATCTAGTCCTTCCTCCTCTCAACAACGTAAATTATCTATTCAAAATGCGGAAGATGAAGAAGGTCAAAGTATAGGTTTAATGATAACAAAAATAGAACCTTCTTCTGGACTAATTGATGGGAATACTAAAGTTGTTATTCATCTCAATGCGAATACTAATGAGTACGCTTCTTCTTCTTCTTCTTTAAATAATGAAAAGAAAAAGTCTAATACATCAAGTTTAATTGCTTCATATAAAGTATTATTTGGAAGAACTCTTATAGATCCAATACAAGTATCCGATGATAATATAACTTTTTTAACACCATCTTCTACTTTAAGGAAGGCTAACAGTGTTATTGTTAAATTATTAGATTTAGATAATGAACATTTTATAACTTCAGATCCACCAATTTCATTTACTTATATATCAGATAGTAGAGAACAACAATTATCAGATTTAGCTCATGTAAAACAATTATATCAAGAAAAGGGATTAGATTTATTAAATGATAAATGTTATGAGAATGGACAAACAGCAATACATGTAGCATTTCGTTTAGCTCAATTAGAAGTAGTGAAATATTTAGTTCTTCAATCAGATCAATTTGATTGTTTAGTTCAAACAGATGATCAAGGAAATACACCATTTGATATTGCAATGTCTCATAAACATTATTTGTTTTTATCTCAAGTAATAGATTGGTTAAAACAAGTAGTTAAAAACAAATTACAGCATCAACAACAATTATTATTACAACAACAAGCTACTTCTCCTATAATGACTACTCCTCCACCAACAATTATTACTACAAAATCAAATTTATCAACAAATAATAATATTACACCTAATACCGCTAATAGTAGTCAATCAAGTTTAACTGAACAAACGAGTAATAGTGTTCCTTCACCACGTGATGAAAGTTCTCAAAATGAGTTGACGCCCATTGCTTCTTCTTTACCTACTAATTCTACTTCTTTTCTTCAATCAGAAGGTTCTTTTAGTTTAGGTGGATTAATTTCTTCCTTTACTAATTTTGGTAATGCAACAATTGGAAGAAAACCTCACAAGAGAATAGCAACAAGTGGTACAGTTTTGTTAAATAATTCAATGGGACACAGACCTACAATTGCAACAATTTCAGAATTAAAAGGAGATGATGATTATTTTGATGATGAGGGTACAGCTAGTGCCGGTTCTTCTTCTACAACTACTCCTATTAAAGTACCAAATGAAGAGAAGGAGATTGAAGCCACACAAAATTTAATTGCAAAATATAGAATAGATCAATTTAGAGATATTGTTTTACAAAAACTTGTCAACAAAGATATTTTACTTGAACGAATTATTAAAAAACTTGAATCAGGTCTGGATCCTAAGTTAATTGAAAAAATTAAAGAAATTTCTGATTTACCATTTATTTCACAAAAATCATTTTTAGAGGAAATACAATTAGAAAGAAGAGCTAATCCATTTAAACCTAGTATTTATTTTGATGAGGAAGTTGATGAAGAATATTCTGAAACAGCTTTATTATTATCACATTTCTTTGAAGAAAGTTTAAAACAGTTACCTTTTTATGTTTTAAGCGCCATTCAAACAATGTCAAGTGATTTCGTTATTGTAGGAATAAGAAAGAATGTAATTGATTCAAAAGCAAAAGAACCTAATCTGAATTATGATTTAGCTTCAATTAATTATGAAATAGATTTACTATATAGAAAGAAAGGTGAAAGAAAAGATAAAGAAAAAAAGAAATTACAACATAGAAGTGCAGATGTGACTTTATCACTTGAACCAACAACTCCAGTAGAAGAGGCTGCTGTAGATGTAGATTTAATTATTCCAGATGAGAAAAAAATTGTACCTTTGGAAGGTTTACAAGATAAAGACTTTTTACTAACTACATTTGAAGATATTTATCCTTGTGAAGATCAAGAAAAACAACTTGGTATAGTATATGATGATACTAAATTACTTTACTCTGAGTTTGAGTGGATACCCTCACATATAGATCCTACAAATCAATATTTATTTGAGTTTGCCAAGTTTGATTTAGAAGTGAATTCAAAGTTTGAAACTCCTGTTGAAGAAGTTTATTATATATCTATTGCATTATATATGGTAACTGATTCCGATTTTAAAAAGATTTCAGAAGATGTTGAAATTAAAATTAGTTCCTCTCAACAAGATTTGGAAGAAACTATTAATCATTCTAGAGCAATGTTTTCTTTATTGAAATCATCTGAAGATAAGGTTGTAGTTTTATTTAAATTCTTTAGAAAGTTTAGAGGAGAATTAACAGATACTTTAAATGATTTTTATATTCAAAAACCAGAGAAAGTGAAACAAAGTGATGTTAAAAAGTATCTCACAAAGAATGAGAAGTTATCATCTTTCCCTTTTGTTGGTATTTCATACTCTATATTTGCTTGGTCTGCTGTACACTTAAAAGATTGTGTTGAAAAATCAGAGATTGTTTTACGTGATATTTATCTCCTTCCTAAGAAATGTCCTACTGGCGATACTACTCTATTACAAAATTATATGGATTTAATTGAAGATTTTGAGGACCGTGACAAAAATTATATGAAAAAGGCATTAGTGGGTTCGTTTGCTTTTTCATTGAAAGAACTACCTCCAATAGCACCTATCCCAAGACATTATCATCCTAATTCTCATGAATTAGTTATTAAATTGGATTCTAAACACATGAGAGTTAAACAAGTTCCAAATCTAGAGCATGGTTTATTAACAAAAATATTACCTTTGAGTAGTGAATTAATAATATATCCACAAAAATTAACTTTAGGGAAACGTGAATATAAAAATATTGTTTGTAAGGTAACGGTAATCCACGAAAAAGAAAGACAAAAACCAATGAAGGTATTTTATGATAAATTTTCCACCAACCCTGACCGTGAGAGTAGAGTACATGCTAGGTATACAACAATATCTGTTGGTAATAGAAATCCTGAATTTTGTGACGAATTCAAGTGTATTATACCGTGTTCCTTAACAAGTCAACACGTTTTACTTTTTGAATTTTTCAATGTTTTGCACAAGGAATCATTAATATTGAAAAACCACCGTGATGATACTCAAAAGATTGGATACAGTTACTTAAGACTTTTGGCAGAACAAAAGATAGCAAATGGAAGATCCGTATTGGATGTCTTTGCAGAGAAAAAAGAAAATAACGTTACGAGATCAGAGAAAATTGAAGGTGCTCAATTTGAAGTATTACTTTATCCTAGATCAATTGCCTTCCCAACTGATGAAAATTTATCCAGTTTCTTTATATTCTTAGATAATTTTCAAAGAAAATCAGGACCTAATAGGGCTAAAAAGATTGAGCGTAATTTCTTTGAAGAATTAACAACTCGTGAACTTCACACATCCCTCCCTGGTTTAAAGGAATTAGGAAGTCAATATGTCGCATACGCCCCAGTTATTTTAAATCAATTATTTTGTTTATATTTTGACGTTTATGATGAAGAAAGTCAAGCTAAAGTTTTTGAAACAATAATTGAAATGTTAGATAAGTATAGAACTGAACATCGTACTATTGTTCCTGGTTGGATTAAATTCCAATTTACTAGTGTTTTCCAAGATTATGTTTTCCCAAGTTTACATATGATAGCCAAATCTATTTGCAATATTATGGAAAAGAAAGAGTTTGACAGTAGAGTAATTAAAAACGCTGCCTATATTTTCTCTATTTTATTAAAGGCAATGGTAGTTCATTTAGATTATATGAGAACTAAAAAACAAGAAGAAAATTATGATTTTTCACCACAATTTTATGATATTATACGTACATTAACTGTTAAATCATTTAGAAATCTTTTGGCTAGAAATATTAGTGAAACTAGATCTGTCAATATTATTAATACTACAGTTATATTTGCACAATTTTTGAAATCATTACTAACAATAATGGATAAGCCATTTGTTATGAACTTAATTGCTCTGTTTGTAGAACTACTTCCTTTGATAATACCAGGTGATAAGAAAGCAAAGAACACAGTTTTAGAGTGTGTTTCCAATTTACAAATGTTGACATACAAGGAGGTATTTTCGTACGATCACTATTTACAATTATACCTACCTGAATCTATGGAGAATATTTTGAAAAATCAACACCTTCCAAGTATAGACGGCATTCACTTTCTTTTCTCATCGTTTGTTGACATCGCAATTAAAAATATACTAAGTCCTATCAAAGAAATCAGAATAAGCACTTCAGTTATATTTAGGGAATTGATTTACAAACTATCTTTAGATGGCAACAGCCTTTTCTTTTCACCTGTTACTGATATGAATGAAAGAATTCATTTAATGCATTTTGAATTTTTAGAAAAATTCTTAGATGTCATCTTGTTGTGGAGGAACGAAGTTGATAAAGACATGAATACCAACAAGAAGAACATGAATGATTGTAAAAAGGGAAAGATTGTTACAGAGCAACAATTAGCTGCTAAGAAAGAAAATTTAAAGTCAAAAGAAAACGCTTTGACAGGTGCTCAATTAGAAAGTGTGAACAAAGAAATTCACCAATTGGACACAAAGATTAAACAATTAGAATCAATGATTAACAGAACTAAAGAAGAGTTGAAGAATAATATGAACGAATCATTTAAAGAGAAAAGACAATTAGTTGTTTGTCTATTTCATATTTTAAAGAACGTAAACAAAGAATACTTTACTAGATGGTTAAAAGAAACTACCCCTTCAAGACGTGTAGGATTTTTATTATTGTTACAATTAATGTTACAAGCATTTGAGTATCAATGTGAAGAATACTACAGTACATCCTATAACTCCATGTATTCACAAGTTAAAAAGCAACCACAAGTTTTACATTCTAATTCTGGAAATTCCATTTTGAATACTAGTTTCACATTACATTCTTCTTCCTCATCTGCTCCTACAATGAAGGATGAAAAAGACAAGAATGAATTTAAGGGTACTAGTCCAATAAGTATTAATATTAGTGCTGTAAACTCGCCAATCAATAATAGTAGCAGTCAATCGTTGTCTCCTTCCAATAGCGAACCTACTATTGTTACAGATATTACATCCCCAAGAAGAAGTTCAATGAGTGGAATAAGTATTACTCCTGAATTATTAAAAACAGGAAATTCTTTAAAGAAGAAGACTACAAAACAAGGATTGCTTTCTAGATTCATGCACACTACCAAACTATTTGAAAGTCAAGATCCACAATTTAAAGATAGTAAAGAATACTCCTCACTTAAGATTAAAAGAAGTGAAAGAACAAGATCTATTAAATTAGAAACAAGTAAAACTTCTTACATTGCTAAATGTATAGGTTGTGAACAACATTGGTCTAGAGAAGTTTCTAATTATGTTTTTGAACTTTTAATTCACTTCTTAGATAGCATATTAGATGATGGCAATGATGCGCATTTAGAAAATAGTAGTATTATGGAAAATGTTGTGAGAACTTTCCTCAATTTCCTAAGATTGACGCAACCAGAAGATGTTCTTATTAATGTATTAACATATTTAAAGGTATTCTTTTCAAAGCATTACAAGGTTTTATTGGATGAAGAAACTAATACTCAATATCCAACTCTATTTTGTGAATGTTTAATGTTTTTATGTAATTCAGATTTAGTTGAAGTTAGAAGACAAGCCACTTCATGCCTCTATTTACTCATAAGATATTTATATATTATTAACTGTAACACAATTTTGAAACCACAAGTATTAACCACTTTAGCTCTCTCTAAGACTTTACAAAGAACTGGAAATCTTGACAACAAGGAATACTCTCCTCTTATTAACATTAATTATTTAAAAGAAGCTATTGATGCCATTGGAAAATATGCATATTTAGATCCTCATCCCCCAACACAAGTTAATAATCAACAAGATACAAAACCAAAAACTGAAGATAACTCCACAAAGAAATTATCAACTCTTGATGCATTCTTTAGGAAAATGGAACAAAGAGTTAAGATGTTATCTGCAATGAAAGAAAAGAAAGAAGAATCTACATTTGCTGAAGAGGTTAATACTCAAGTTTGTAAAAAACTTCAATCCTTATTACAGGATACTACAAGTGTTAAAGCAACTCTTTTACAACAAGATGTACACAAGACTGAAGATTTATTCTTAAGAATTTCACAAGTTTACACAAGAATTCCTGAATTAAGATTTGTTTGGTTAAATCAATTAGCAGGATATCATAACAAACATAGTCAATATCTTGAAGCAAGTCAATGTTATTTAACAATTTTATCAATAGTATTTGATCAATTGAAAGCTACTAATTCCACTTTACTTAAAGGAATACCAATACAACTTTTCCAATCCATTTCTCCACTTAAAAGGAGATCATCAAACACTTCTAGAGGTTCAATGTCAATTAATGTAAATGATTGTTTTATTTCACATCAAGCTATAGAATTTACTGAACATGGTATTCTTCATTTATTAACCAAAACTGTAGAGTGTTTAGAATTTGCTGAATTCTTTGAGACTGCAATATTTGTTGAAAAATTAACATTACCAATTTTGGAGAGAATAGGTGATTACAATAGAATGTCTCAATCATATCACACTTTACAAAGTTTATGCGAAAGATTAAAGAAACTTGACAGATTAGAGCCTTTTTATTATAAAGTACAATTAGTTAACTTCCCTGAAAAGAATAACGCTGATTATATTTACAAAATGCCTAAACTATTTAAATTATACAAGATGAACAAGTGGTGTCAAGATAAATTTGGTGGAAGTGCTCCAGTTGAAGTAATTAGTGGCTCTAAACCTGTCACCATTGATCCAACTAAGAGATATGTTTTCTTAACACCTGTTAAACCATTGATGAAATCTGTTAAACCAATAATCATAGGAAATCAAAAACTTTCTAAATATGAAGGAAATATTAGAAAATTCTATTTCGAAACGGCATATGGTAAATCAACCAAAATCACTGAAGCTCGTAAAAGAAAAGTTATCATTACTACATCTGATTATTTCCCTTCTGTAAAGACACGTTTACCAATAGAAAGTGAAGAAGAAATAGTTTTATCACCAATTGAGGCAGCTATCGAAAATATTGATCAACAAATTCAAAAATTAAAAGAGGCCTTAGTTATACCAGGTGATGAAGATCCAGATATCTCTCAAATCAAGGTTGGTGGTAATGTTGACCTTTCTAATTTACAATTAGTTCTACAAGGTTCTATTCGTGCAAATGTAAATGGTGGTCCAAGAGATATTGTAGAGGGTTTCCTTAAAGTTGATCAAAGACATTTATATTCATTAGAACATGTTTTAATTTTAAATAGAAAATGTCATGTCTTTTTAAAGTTATGTGAGGAAGCTGTAAGAATTGAAAATCAATTGATGGATAAAGCAACTGAAAGAGCATTCCACCAAGAAATGGAGAAAGCATTAGTAGAAACCCAACAATTATTTTCTGATCATTTAACTCCTTTAGGTGAGATAATAACCACACCTCCATCATCAGCCCTTTCTCCACAAGATGAAAATGAAGCCAATCAACGTAGAAGTGTAATAGGTGACATTCCAGTCATTAGAAACTTTAGATTATCAATGCCAACACATGAACTATCACAATTAGGTTTATCATTCCCTCAAAACCAAGAAATGAATGACGATGAAGGAACAATGACTCCAAGAGATTTTATGAATTAAAAGTACCAATTTAAAACTTAGTTTTATAGGATTTAAAGCACAAATTTAATACAACATAATTATTGTAACATACCCGCCCACAACAATTTTGTCCAAAATAAAAACAACAATTTTAACAGTTTTCCTTTCGCCCATCAGTAGTGAAGAACTCGCCGAGTTATTTTTCAACCCAATTAGAAGCTAAGATAAAGTGAAACTTGATGCACCAAACCTTGAACATGGAAAATCTTTACTTAATCACGTTTCATTAAAATCTTCAAAATGCCAACAACAAAAAAATGTCAATGCAACCAATTTCAACACAAGAACCTAAAGTTTCAGCAGTACCAATACTAGCTGGTGTGTGGCAAGAACAAAACGGTAGAGTATGGAACGGTACACAACATGGTAACGTTTTTACTTGGACACAAGATAATAGGTAAGTATGACTGACAACACAATAAATAGCTCATTACCATTCATTTGTCAAAAAAAGAGTTGCCAATGGTATAACTATTCCTTTAGATGCAACCACTTGGGCA
>CADWAF010000134.1:0-28158 GCA_902984215.1 Willaertia magna
AAAGTCTAAATATGTATAATGGGACAGGAAAAGACTTAATTTCCCCCAAACCCAAACCCAACCCAACCCAAGAACAGTATATATGTCTTAGTTAAGCATAGTAATACACTAACTACTGTACCAATGTTATTCATCTTACTTTTATCTTATTGTTTCATTATCTTTTAAATAAACCTAATAAATAAAAACATTATAATTATTATAAACTAAATAATATTATAAAAAACATTATAATTATTATTAAAACTGTACAAAATTTGGTGTTTATTGGCGAAACTACTTTTTCATTTCACATTCACAAAGTACAATCAAATTACTCACAACAAAATCATCAGGATTCTTCTCACTAAACTCTCTAAACTTTTCCAAAGCTCTATAATATTTTCCTTCTTCAAACAACCTATACCCTTCATTATAAACATTCCATTTCCCTTTGGTTTCTTGTTGTTGTAATTCATACATCCATTCTTTTTAATTATAAAAAAGATTACAAAGTAATTCAAAATTTTAATGACTTACCATCCATAGCAATTTCACTACTTTCCCCAAGTTCATAAATTTTGTTTAATTCACATAAATTTAAATCATTTTGTAATGTTATAACTTCCAAAGGTCTTGTGTAGAAATTAGTTGAGCAGACTTTGTTAGCTCTTTCATTTAAGGTGATAGCAATTTTATATTTATCATTTACCTTAAATACTTCCGCTAAATTCTTGTAACCCCCTAAGACTGTAAATGCTTTTGAATCATTAGTACCTATATTACCACAAACAACTGTCTCAGTAACAATAGCTATTGGAAGTTCACAATAAAAATTATTCATACTCATGCTTGCATTGTTGTCAGTAACTTTTTTCCACTTTTTCGTCATTTCTTCAAGTTTTTTCTTTAAAAGTTCAGCTGTTTTTGCTGCTTTCAAAACGTGATCTGTTAACGAAATTCCTCCATTAAAAATTAGTGGCAATATTCCATTATCAAAATTGCCAATTTGACTTTTAGATGATTTTTCTAATTTTTGAACTACTTCAAACATTTCTGAAATAAAATTAAATAAACTTTGTAAACTAAATTCCCGCAATAATAAATCGAAACTGGCTATTTTCAATCCTAAAACAGTAATTTCTTTTCTTTCCACTCCCAATTCAAACTTTTGCATTAATGAAGTTAATGGCATAACCTTATTACTCTTTAATGAAGAATGGTTGTTACTACTTTCCATAACTTTACCACTCTCCTCCATACCTTCGTCATTCTTTATATTTTCTTCCAATTCAGCTAAAAGAAATCCTGGAATGAAAGCTCTATATAATTTCATTCTATTAACCATATTTAAGAATGATGTCTGTATTACAGATAGTTCATAAAAGTAAGATCTGTCAATGTTAATTTTATCAAGTTCCATATTGGAAACACTTCTCATTGCCTCTAAAAACTTTTGCATTGGCATTTTGAGTGCTAAAATTACACCTGTAGTTAATCCAATTACAACAACCCCTATTGTTACTACTACTGACACTATTAAAGCTACAATTACCTCACCAACAACTTGCCACTTTGGAATATAAAGAATGAACGTCCAATCAATATCTGTTGCTGTACAAATTCTTTTTGAAGAAACATAATGTAAAGTAGTTTCAAATATAAAATCTTTGTTGCAACCAACTTTGCGAGATTTAATTGTGGTATTATATATTTCAAAAACAGATTTTAATTCTTCTGTTTCCCTTAATTTTTTAAGGGTTGCTGTTTCATAATTCATTTTACTACCTAAGGGAAAACATCAAAAAATTATCACTTAAAACTTTCCGAGAATACTTACTAGAAATTACATGCTCAGTCGATGTTTCCAAAAGGACAGCATCTGCTGAACCAAATACAGATACAGAGTCTTTTAACACTTCAGATAAAGTAAATACCGAAAGATCACCTGCAATGTAAGCAACATTAGTTCCAACTGGTGGCATAAAAGGACACATGAATGGGATATACACAATATTAGGGAAAAGTGGATCTGCAAAGCTCAATCTTTTCTCATAAATTGTTATTAACAAATAAATAACAAAAGATTACAACTACTACTTACGTCCAAAATGGTCTTCCAACCCTTGTAACAAACGAATCTACATTAGAAAATTCGTTTCCAGGTGGAAATTGTAACATTGGTGTGTTTTCTCTAACGCAATATTGGTTAAGAAAAAAATCTTGGCAAGCGTATAGACTCACCAAAGTAGAGGCGCTTGTCTCTCCATAACTAAATGTGTAAGTCACATTGTCAAACTTGTTTCTAGTTAAGCCTTAAAAACGTTAAGAAAAAATAGTTAATTATTAATGTACTTACCCAATGTTATTCTCTCATCTCCAATATAAAGAGATTTTAAAGTTGGTTGATATTTAACTTCGTGGCTATATAATAAATTTAAATGGTGTTCATACTTTGGTACAGTTGATAAAGTTAAATTGAATTCAGATTGAAAAATTCTTGCAATAGCCATCGTAACGTCCTCTAGCTTTTCGGTTGTTGCCATTACTTGTTGTACCATGTTCGAAAATACCAAATTCTTCGTCTTATTCAAAGTATTAAACACTGATAGTAAGTAATTACCAATCCAAAACCCAGAAACGAAAAGGACACAAGATGTAGTAAAAACCAAAACCAATAATACCAAACAAAAACGCATGGATCTATAAAATTTATAGCTTACTTCCTCTTCCCTTACTAAGGTCATGTTCTTATTATCAACCGCCTTGCCTGTGTTGCTTCCACTTTTATAGGAGCTAGCGTTGTTAGTTTGATTTTCATTAGAGAAAAAACTTTCACTGTGCGCAGATTCAACCATCGTTATCACTTGTGTTTTATTTTTTTGCAATCCTCACTATCGTGTTTGGCGCCATCTGTAAATGGGCCAGAGCTGGGCCCTTAGATCGAAAAATACTGTAAACGTATTCCAATACGTTGCCTTGTTTGATTAGGCAAGTTCCTTATAGGACTGGGAAGTGGACTGTAGAAAAAGTTCTTCTAGGAAACCCTGCTTATAGGATATTGGGTTCTTTGGCTGCAACGAAAAAGTTCTTATTTATTGGCACTGTTTTGTGAAAAGTCCACACTATGTAACTTTCTGATTGCAATAGTTGCGAAAAGACCAACTAACAAACCAACACTCCAATAATTTGAAATCACATTCCCAACAATTGTTTTTGTCTTTTCTTCAGAAACCTTATTCTCATGTGAATGAATAGAAGTGGTTGGATCTGCAGCTTTTCTACCATTTCCAAAAAATAAATTGTAAAGCCAAGAAGAACTGCAATTCTTTGACTTTTCAAAACAAAAACATTTCTCTCTTCTTTTAGGCGAAAGTGTTTTCTCATTACTACATGTCGGATAAGTCTTTGGTGAAATAATAGATGTCTTTGGTAAATAAGTATGGTAATATTCTCCTCCATTCTTCATTTCCATTAATACTTCACTTGGAACATAAAACCACCTTAAATATAAATAGTTTGGATCAAAACTTTTTAATTCATGACAGTATTCTAATTGGAAATCATCTGACTTCACTAAGTGTTCTGTCTCTACTAAAATCTGTTGCACATCAACCCATATTTCATCCATTGTCTTTTTCTTTTCATTTAAACAAGTATTCTTACTATTTAATGTTTGCTCAAACTCAAAATTTCCATTAATAAACTTAACACTCTTTAAATTTTTAACAAAACGGTCATGTTGATTTCTGTGTTTCCACTCTTGTGTTGTTGTATCAAATTCATAAAGTGGATAAAACTTATAAGCATGTGTTCCAATGAAATCTACAGCTTTTAAGATATAATCTATTGTTTCTTCTCTAAAGAAATAATTAATATTTAAACGAGTCCATCCTGGCTTTAGATGAGTTTGTTTGTTATAAAGAGCTTTCTTCAAATCCTCTGTAACGTTTGTAAGACCTAATAATTCAACCCCATAGGGCCCAGCACAAGCACATCCACTTCTTGATTGTATACCAAATAAATCATTTAAAAGTATTCCAATAAATGAATGATGTAAAAAACTATTCTTGTGACGAACTAATAATGAAAAGAATGGTAATCTTCTAACTTCTGCTGTAGTTGGTCCTAAAATTACTAAATTTGGATTCTTAGACCAATATTTTACTGCTCTTTCATAATGTGACAATTCAATTCTTTCAATATTTTGTGGTCCTATCTCACTTTTCAATTTAAAAACAAGAGATGTTCTAATTGAACCAACAATATCTGGAGTACCTCCCTCTTCTCTCTCTTCAATAATTTTAGTATATCTATGTTCACTGTGATCAACAAAAACTACAGTTCCTCCTCCAGGATAATGAGGTACATCTATCAATTAAATTATTAACATTATTTTTAAATTAAATATTTTAAACATACCATTGTAAAATAAATTTCTTTTTGCCACTAAAACGCCAGGAGTTTGAGGTCCTCCAATAAATTTATGTGGACTAATAAATATTGCATCTAAACTTACATCCTCTGCTGGATTCATATCAATATTTACATATGGTGCTGCTCCTGCATAATCAACAAAAGTTTTACAATTGTACTTTTTACAAAGTCTACATAACTTGACAACATCAGTTAAAACACCTGTAACATTTGATCCAGCACTAACTGAAGACATTAAAAAGTGATCTTTCTTTGATGAATATTTCTTTAATTCTAATTCAAAATGTTCAAAATCAATATTACCATAAGAATCTTCACAAATTTCAATTACCTTAGCACCAAACTCTCTCCAAGGTAAAATATTTGAGTGATGTTCATAAGGTCCAATAAAAACTAATTGTTGTATTATTTTAATTATTAAATTGTTATATTTAGTGAATGGATAATTAAACGATTGACAAATTTATTATTAGTAGTGATACGTACCTATCGTTTGATCCAAAATCTTACCGGCAAGTAAGCATGAAGCCAATAAATTAATAGATGATGTACTTCCACTCCCACTACACAAATAAATTAATAGTTAAAATATCATTAACAAAATAATGATTAACAACTTACCTAAATACCACTGCATCTTCATTAGTTTTTGCATTTACACATTTAGCTATAATTTCTCTTGCTTCTTCTCTAAATTGTGTTGTTTGAAACCCTGTAAAAGAAGTTGTCGTGTGTGAATTAGCATAAGTAGTTAAAATATTATTTTGAATAAAATCTTCAATGCATTGCAAAGATCTTCCTGAAGCAATATAATCACAATAAATTGAAGGAACAGAAGAATGAAAAGGTGAAGAAAAACAATAATCTCTTCCAATTATATTTTTTCTAACAGTTTCAATTAATATGTCCGTTCTATTACTAATGATAATATCATTATTAGTTTTTGATTCCACCGGTAGTGATGATGATTCTGAAATATTATCGGTGTTTTTATTATTACTGTTCAACATCATGCACAATGATGATGAAGTGAAATTATCTAGCATTGCCATTAATAATTATTATTTTGCGATTTATTATTTTGCAAATTTTTTTGAAATACCAGTTGACATTAAGAAATTTAGGATCGTTACTGTTAAGTTTATTTCGGATGAAAATCTGTTCTAGAATCTATTCACTCTATCGGAACTCTTTCTGTAGTTTTTCTAGTTTTAAAATGTTTGGAAATAATTTAATGCTCGCAAAACAAATTATTAATATCAAACTAACGTGATTAATATCAAACACTTAATTTAGTGTTTGCTGAAAGAAGATGAAAACATGAGCGTTACTTAGGTATTGATACTTTTAATTGTTTGATACATATAATGATTGCTCCGTTTAATTTTGTGGATTCAGTCAATAAATTACTGAATCTACTTTCCTTTATCAACAAAGAAGTTTTCACTAATCATCAAAATTTCAAAAAGAAGAAAAAAAAATGATTAGATTAGAATATTATGATAGATTAATAATAACAATACATTCCATTAAAAATGTTGTTCCTATGGATTCTAATGGTTTTTCAGATCCAGTAAGTTTTTAATAAATAAATTTTTAAAAATTATTAAATCAAAAATTTTTTTTAAATTAATTTTTTAAATAAAATTTTTAAAACAATAAATTTTAAATAAATTAATTGTTAAAGTTTGTGACTATTAATTTTGGTGGAATAGAACTATGTACTTCTATAAAAAAGAAAACTTTACAACCGGTTTATGAAGAAACATTTATTTGGATATTAGATGATACAAAACAAAAACATTTACCACCGGCTTTTAGAATTGAAAAGAAAAATTTACGGGCAGAAATCCCTACACTTTCTACAACCATAGAAAAAGAAAAACGTAAATCACAAACCGGTACCGCAGTTGTAGAAAATCTTTTTCGTTCCCTAAGTTTCTTTCAAAATAAAAAATCGGGAATGGAACTTTACAATATGGTTGACTTTTCACAAATCATTACAAAAAACATTGTAAACAATTACAATAACAATTACAATCACAATTACAATAACGCTAACAATAGCAGTAACAATAATAATAACGAAAAGGGATCCATTTTAAATGAAATTAATAAAGATAAATTAAATGAAATAATATTTACAGTTTGGGATTATGATAGATTAAAAAAGAATGATTTTTGTGGTGATTTTAAATTATCAATTTTAGATGTTTTAAATTCAGATTCTGGTAAATTTCAATTAAAATTAAATAATGTTGAATCTGGTGAGTTAATTGTAACTGTTATAATGAAATTTTCAAAATTATGTGATTTTCCAAATGATTTTTCAAATGTCAATCAATCATTATTAAATGAATGTGTAAATAATGAAATATCTTCATTACCGCCATTAGAAAGTTTAGAAGAAGATAGATTTTATGCAAATGTAGAAAATACAAATTTTCAAAAAAGTGAAAAGATTAAATATTTGGGAAATATATTTTATCCTTTAGGTAAGTTTATAAATATTTTTATAAATTTTATGTTTTTATAAACTATTGTAAACAATATTGTAAAACATTTTGTAATCTTTTAAAACAAAAAGGATGGAAAGTATTAAAAATAGATGAAATGAGATTACTTTTTACTTCACCAACAGAAAGTTATGATCCAGATAATCGTAAAGATTGTATTAAAGTTGAATTAGAAGCTGGTGTATTAAATTGTTTTGAAATTTATCAAAATTGTTTTTCTATTTTAAAAAATTTTGAAGATATACCAATTGAAAGTAGTACTAAAATAGGAAATCATTATTATTCTTTTTTATTTCAATATATGGAAGGAAATTGTAAATTATTTCAATTTGTTTGTGTAGTTGATATTGGTATGTAATTTACAATTATTTTTACAATTATTTATTTCTTTAAATATTTGTTACAATTATTTTTATAATTTTAATAACAATTTTAATAACAATTTTAAAAAAGGAAGTGCATGTTTTATTGTAATTAGATACATTTCAAATTGTGGATTAAAAAACTTACACATGGTTCACCAATTAGTTTCAAATTCAGAATTTCTAAAAGGAATTGATCTATTAGATGTATTATACACAATAATATTTAAAAATTTATGGGTAAGAATACCATTTGGTTTTTTATTACAAAAAGAAGAAGAAAAAATAATTTTATCAAGTCCTTTAGAATTAAGAAAAAATCATTTAGATAGATTTGAATTTTTACAAATTCCAAAAGTTGAAAATTGTAAAGAAATTTTAGATATGTATTGTAAAAATGCTATAATGATTAAAAATATTTCAAATATAGAAGAATTTAGTAAAATTTATTTAACTTCTAATTCTGAAGAAGAAACAAATTTAAAAGTAAAAAGATATTGGTTTCAAGTATTTTATGAAAATTCAAATTTAATGGAATTTGTAATGATAATTATTGATGAAAATGAAAATACTTTTTTATTTTCTTATTTATCTACATGTGAAGATTGTAAACAAGAAAATTTTCCTTACAAAGAATTATTTTTTGAAATGGCAAATCAGATGAAATTTCCAACAAAAGAGGAATTAGAGGATGAATTGGAAAATTAATTTGTAAATAATGTGTAAAATAAAACAAAGGATATTTGGGAAATCAGAAGCAACTAGCAAGAAGCAAGGGAAAAGGAAATTGAGGAGAAGTTAAAATGTGCTGGTCAGGGTGGGATTTGAACCCACGAACCCATGCGGGATTAGATCTTAAGTCTAACGCGTTTGACCACTCCGCCACCTGACCCGTTCGAAAAAGTTTGTTTTATCAAATCATTTAACTGTTCCTTTAAACGGGTTGGTGTAAAGCTGTAAAACTTTGCTGGGTTGGCAAAATAAAAGTTAGGCCTCTATGGGAATCGAACCCATGACCTCTGTCTTACTAGGACAGCGCATCTGCCGACTGAGCTAAGAGGCCCTCGATGAAGTTACTGAACTAATTGTTTATTTGTCCATCTCTATAAATACGTTTAATTTTTTGCTTTACTTTAATCTGACAAACCTCTTTTAAATGTTAAAACTTCGTACAACATTTTCCAATCTCCCATAAAGCTCCATAATGGATATTTAAAAGTTGCTGGTCTATTTCTTTCAAATACAAAGTGACCTAACCATGCACTAACAATTAATTATTTTAATTATTTTATAAATAACCACAGACATATTATAAATAACCATTTAATCACCCCGCTCAATAATATTTTGTAATTATACTTACCATCCATATCCAAAAATAAATCCTGCAGGTATCATTAATTTATAATATTTTAAATAACCTAAAGCTAAAATTACGAATGGTCCTAATCCAGTTCCAAAAACATGTAATAATCTACAAACTGCATTTGAATGTTGACTAATGTAAAATGGATAAAATTCTTTAAAGCTTGAAAACTGTTTCACGGAAGTAGATGATGAAAGTGCGCTCATTTTTTCTTATTGATTTTTTTTTTTGATCAAAACGGTTTTTTTGAAGATGTCAATAATTTTTTATTAGGGAATTAAAAAATTATCCGTGTGTATAATTTACAATGCAATTTAAAACGCTATTAGTTGCAAATAATAAAGATGCAAAATTTTATTTAAATTATAATTAAAAATAATTTACTTTTTTAACCAAAATAAAATTCCTGGATATTTTTTATCTCTCTTTAAAACTAAACAATCTCTTAATTCTTTAACTAATGAAGTAAAGAATGATTCTTGTTTTGCCTCAACACAATTATAATAATTAAATACCTTCTCATTATCACTTCCTTCCTTATTATTATTATTATTATTATTATTAACAACCAATATTGCCTCATCACCATTCTTTTTTGCATATTCTCCACTTAACATTTTCTTTAAATAAATGGTTGCCTCTTGAGCATGATAAAAAGGTATTTTAGAAAAGATATGATGACAAACATGTGTATCGTGGATATGATGTAATTTTGAATCTAAAATTCTACCTAATAATGAATCATGCATTGCTCTATCAATTGTAGAGATCGCTCCTTTTAACCAATTCCATTCATTATCATCAAAATGTGGAATTCTTTCATCAACGTGTTGTAAAAATGTAATGGATGTTAAAAAGAAGAAATTTCCCATTAAAGGAATAAAATAGTAAATAAAAACTGTTAAAAAGCCATAAGTTTGAATAAAGAAATTATATAAAATAAAACTCCAAATAATTAAACCTAAAACTGATAAATAAATTTTAAAAACTTCACTTTTAGAAAAGATTGGTGAATATGGATAATAATGTGAAGTAAATTTAAATCCTTTAGAATTATCATTTTCATTATTTTGACATTTGTCTTTTGATGTGTCATTTTCTGTATAAGGTTCATATCTTTTACCTTTAATACAATAAGCAACAAAATTTTCTTTCATTGGACCAGAAACATTTAAAAGTAAATGTAATGGCCAACCAATTGTTGTAATGACAATTAAATCAATCATTACTGTAAATGAATTCCCTTTAATGGCAATATTTTTTTCTTTAATTTCCTTTTCATCTGAAATTACAGTTTGTGGAACCCAAACTTGATCACGTTCCATACGATTTGTATTTGCGTGATGAAGACCGTGAGATTTCTTTACAAAATTATTTAAAATTATTTAAAAAAATTATAAAATTATTTAAAATGATAAACAAAAAATTACAAAAAATTACTTACTTGCCAAGCAAAGTATGGAACGTATAACATGGTACCAATAATAAATCCATAAATGTCACTAATTAAATCATTTTCACAGAAAGCGTGATGTCCACATTCATGTTGTAATACCCATCTATTTTTAAAAATAAATAATAATAAAAAAATAGTTAAATATACTAAATTTTAAAATACTTACAATCCAGTAAATGTGACAGATTGAAAGATTATATAAAGTAATGCGATAACACTGTAAAGAGACCATTCCAAGATCATATTCCCTCCAAAATTTTCAGTTATCCAATTAGTTGCGCGGGAAAATAATATCATTGCTAACAAGGCTTGAATGGCATCTAAAGTTACATGTAAAGAACTAGTTAATAAAGAACGATTAAAACAATGGGATGGTATTGCTTTCTTTAATTGAGATAAAGTGAAAGGAAGTTCTCCATGAAAATGTTCTGCAATTTCACTTGTATTTATTTTACTTGTTGTTGTTGAAGATTGAATGGTGGTGTCACTAGTCATTCTTGTGTTAAAAAAAGGTCTAATTTGTCACACAAAATTAATTTTTTCTGATAGGACGAAGGAGTAACAGAGAAAATCTGTGTATTTTTTTTAACAACAGTTTTTATTTCCCTTTGGGAAAAAAAGAAGTCATTGATGACCAAAGGATTTAATTGTCACCTTAAGATAATATTTATTTTAAAAAAAGGGCTATTTTTATGGATTTTAGTTTTTGTAAAATTAAATATAGATTTTTGTTAAAATATTAAAATCGTTAAACTTTTTACCCAATGTAACATTCCTATTCCAATTTGCAATTTGACACGTTTATTAAAAAAACGAAATCCATTGTAAATTAATCATTATTTACTTTTTGCACATTATAATCCAACAACACATAAAGAGGGATTTTAAATTATCCTCTAGTCCAGTTTTTAATTAAATTAGCCATTCAAGCTTTAATTTCAAAAAAGAAAAAAAAATAGCCACAAAAATTCACTTCACAACTAAATGCAATTAATCAATTTTAAAAAGTTACTGTCTGAAAAGTTTCCTCTTCTTAAAGATACTGACCGCATTAAATTCATTTCACACGGTGATGAACATGAGATTATTGTCTTGAATAATAATGAAGTTTATGGTAAAGGAAATAATGAAGTAGGGCAATTAGGTTTATCTTCACAAGAATGTTATCCTGATGCTGAAGAATTTACAAAACTAAAAGTTGAACATGTTGGAAATATTAAATATGCTACATGTGGTGATTACAGTATTGTTATTGTAAATGATAAGAATGAAGTATTTAATTCTGGTTATTTTAGTGGTAAATTTGGTCCTTTTGGATTTACAAAAGTTTTAGATTTAAATCATTACAATATTAATAACTTTAAATTTATTAGAGCTAATTCACGTGCTATATTTATTGTTTGTAATGATGGTGTTTATGCTATGGGTAGTAACAAAGAAGGGATTTTAGGTTTAGTTGACAATTTGGGCGTCATTGAAGAGTTAACAAAAATTTCAGATAAAAACGTTGCCGATTTAAAATTAGGATGTTCTCACACCGTTTTATTGGACCAATACGGTGTTTTATTCGTTACTGGTTACAATGGTTTTGGAGAGTTAGGACTGAACGATAAAATTCAAAGAAATGCATTTACCAGGGTTGACTTACCTTTTAAAGTTGAACTAATAAGTTGTGGACAGCGTTGTACTACAATTTTAAATCAATATGGTGAAGTTTATGTTACTGGATCAAATCAAAACGGTCAACTTGGAGTTGGGGATAACGTTCCAAGATATACCTTTACAAAAATTGATTTAAAAGAAAAAGTTAAATATATTTTATGTGAATTTAAATTTAATATGATTTTAACTGAAAATAATAATTTATTTGTAAGTGGACGTAATTATCAAGAATGTCTTGGTATTCCAGAAGAGTTTTGTAAAGAAGAACATTTTGTTCCATACTTGGATGTATTTACAAAAGTAGATTTAGAAATTAATGACAATCTTAGAACGAAAGATAAATTTATTTATCCAATTTTATTTTGTCAAAAGATTTATTGTGTTACAAGTGACAAAAAACTAGACCATTTTAGTGATTGTGTGTTTTATAAAGATAAAACAATGGATCTGGGTTTAAATTGTTTCTCTAATTTAAAAAGAAACATGTTAGTTGATATTAAAATTAATATCCAACATTAAATAAAACAAATTATTAAAATTACTTGTATTCCTACAAAACCCTTGTCAAATCCCGATTTCAATTCCAACTGAGGGCCATAGTAAATTTTTCAATTTCAGAAAAAAATTATTAAAAAAAAATTGCCGTTGTAATGTTCTCCTTCTTTTCCTCTTCTAAAGTAGATGAACACGGAAGATGTTCTCTAGCACATCAAGTAAGTCTATTCTTCCCAATAAAAAGAACTTTTCATAAAACTAAAAAGTATTAAATTTTTTTTCCGATATACTTTTTAATTCTTCTTTATAATAATTTACAATTTTATTTATTTTTTTAATTTTTTTTAATTTTTTAATTTAAAAACAATAATTTAAAAATAATTAAAAATAGAATTTAAAAGAAATTCCATATCATTTCTTTACAGAAAAGGAATTATCTAAATTATTAGAATTAGATTTATCACATAATGATATTGAACAACAAGGTTTACAATTTATTTCAAAAATACCAAATTTAAAATCTTTAGTTTTAGATCATAATCCTATAAAATCTGATATAAATTTAAATATGGGTAAATTATTACCTAATTTGGAATTATTGTGGGTATGTTTTTTTTTTTGTAAATTTTAAATTTATTTTAAATATATTTTATTTATTTTAAATAATTTATTTAATTTTTAAAATATAATTTTTACAACAATTATTATAATTTATACAATATTAATTTATAAAAAAAAAAGGTAAATTCCTGTAAAATTACTAATCTTTCCTTATTTATTGAAAAATTACGTACTGTTTGTCCAAATTTAGAATATTTTAGTATGTTAAAAAATAAAGCATGTCCAAACTATTTTAATGGTGGTTCACCTGATACTTATAATGATTATAGATTATTTGTAATTAGTAGATTAAAAAATTTAAAAGTTTTAGATACAACACCAGTTACAGATGAAGAAAGAATTTTAGCTACAAAAACTTATGGTGATTTAAATATTTTACAACCAATTTATATAACGAATGCACAAGTTAAAAAAGAACAATTAAAGAAAAGTAAATTATCTAAAAAGAGTAAAATTAATAATAATACAACAACAGAAATTGTTGCTACAACAAATGAAAATCTTACAAAATAATACTTTTTGTACAAAAACTAAATTAACTTAATTACAACAATAATAAATGTTTAAATAATTTTATTTATTGTTGTTGAAAAATATCAAAACATCTAACAGAATGATCTAAACTGCAAGAAAGTAATTCCAATGATTGATTACCACCATTCAAACTATTCATTCTAAATTTAAAACGTCTAATAGCAGCATCATGACATTCATTCTTATTTAACTCACAAATACACTTCCATGTAATAACTGTACTGTCATTACTGTCATTCTTAACACCTTTAAATAAATAAATTGAACCATCTTCTAAACCAACAGCCAATAAATAATTTAATTCAACACTTTCATTAAAATATTCTTTAAATTCTTTAACTAATTGTAATGATACAAAATGTATTGATGTAACAGGTTGTTTCATATCAATAGATTGAATACATTCCAATTGTTGTTCATGTTTCTCAAATCTTTCATCTAATCCAGGTACTTTAAATATCTTAATAAAATGATCTCTAGATCCAGTTGCAATAAATTTATCATCAAAAGTAAAGCTTACATCCCAAATAATACGTTCATGACATTGATTTTGATATAATAATGGAACATAACTATAACTACTTTTACTACTATTATTATCACTTTCTAATAATAATTTCTTTCTATATAAAATCATACATCTATCTTTAGAAACGCTACACATCCATTCATCATTATTTGAAAATTGTATTCTACTAACTGTTAAATGATGTCCAGGTAAACTATCAATTAATTTAAAATCATTTTTAATATTCCATAATTTAATTTGTGCTAATGATGGATTTTTAGCTTTACATGATGTAGCTAATATCTCTCTATTAAAATTAACACTAGTACAATATAATTCATTAACATGTCCATATAACTTTAAATATTCTGGCCATAATGTAAATTGTAATAATTGTGTTTCAAATGGTGGATAAATATTTTCATTGTTACTGTTATTTAAATACATGGAAGAAGATGTATTATTTAATTGAGCTAATGCATCATCAATACTTTCTTCTTCTTCCTCTTCTTGTTGGTATTCAAATTCATGAGTAGTAATCATCTCACGTTCTTCTCCTTCTCTAATACTTTTATTTGTTAATCCTAATGCAGGAACAGTTGCTGCCATCACTCTTTCCTTCTTTCCAACAGTAGTAACACTCTTTCCTTCTTCTTCTTCTTTACCAACAACCATTCCATTATTATCATTAACACTACCATTAACACCACCACCATACTTTAAAACATGATCTTTACCTAATGTAGAGTTTAATTGACCTAAATTATTAAGGAAGGATTGTGGGGCATCAAATATTCTAACTACCTTTTCATCAGCGCCACTTATATAACTATAATAATCATAAAAAGATAAACAATTTAAATCATAACCGTGAATTTGAGTTCTTGCAATTTCTTTAATACTAAATAACTCTTCACTTTCAAAATTATATTCTTCTTCTTTTTTCACTTCTTCTTGTTCATTCTTCTTCTTCTTTTCTTCTCTATTATTAATAACATCAATACAAGTCCAACATCTTGTAGTTTGATCTAATGAAGTAGTTAAGAAATAAACACCATTAGGTGAAGGTTCTAAATCTAAATCCATTACTGGTTGTACATGTCCTGTAATACTAACTTTAGGTTTCCATTCATTCCCATTAAACTTCCATAAATGAAAACTTCCATGAAAAGAGGTAGACATACAAAAATTACCAAACATTGAAAAATTTCCATTAAAATAACCCATTTGTCCGAAAAGACCACTTAACCCACCAAATTCTCCCATACGATATTCATTATTCCAAACTCCCTTCATTTGTTTTAATGGAGACCATATCATTAAAGTTCTATCCATTGAACTAGATAATAATTTTAATTGGAATGGATGCCAATGTAATGAATGAATCCAATCTTCATGTCCAGTTAAAATTGTATCTAATGTAATTTGATAAGTAATATTTAAAGAATCAATAGATGATGGCATATAGAAAGTATTATAAATATTTAATAATTCATCATTAATATTTGCTAATTCTTCCTTTTCTTTTTTAATATTTTCAACTTCAATTGTTGACATTAAATTTATTTTCCAAATTCTAATTCTATTATCTTGACTACCACTTGCTAAATAGAAAGAATCTTTAAATTTCTTAAATGTTAATGCACGAATCCAATCTTCATGTCCTTTTAATATTAAATTAGATCTATTTATAGTTTCAACTGTTGTTATTTCTTCATTATTAATAATTGTATTTGGTAATAAATATAAATAAATATTAAAATCTACACAGCCACATGCAATAATAATATCTTTAACTACATTCTCATTATTTGTTAATTCACAAATAGAAATTGCTTCCATTTGTTTTTTATTTTTTAAAATTTTAAATAATTCAAAACTATTCTTTTTAATATTTTTTAAATATAAAGAAACATTTCCTTCCATATCAGAAGAACCAATAAGATAATCCTTTAAAATTGCAATTCTAGTATTAATTTGTTTAGTTTTAATTGTTTGAATAATTTCATATGTAATTTCAATATTTTTGTTAGAATTACTATCGGAGGTTGTACATGAAGGCTTTGTTATATTTAATTTCCAAATTTTAATTTCATTTCCTCCGCAACTTACGAGGCCAAGGCTTTCTACGTTATTGGACTCTTGTTTGGCGCCAATTTTCATAAATTGAATAGAATTTACCTTTTCAGAATGTCCTCTTAATGTACATAATACTTTATTTAAATAAGGTGAATAAATTGAAATAAAACGATTAGCGCCATATGCAAAAAGATCTAAATGTTTATATTTTGATGTTAATTCTTCGGATGGAATAAATGTTTTATTATTTTCTTCTAATAATAAATTAAATTCATTATTTGGTATTTCTTTTTCATAAATATTAGATTCTAATTGATACCAATCTGAACATCCTGCAATACGATTAGCTCCAACTGAAATAAATTTACTTTTCATCCTCATTGTTTGTTGTTGGTCTTGCATCATCTCTTCAGGCATTTTTTTTATTTCAACCAATTTGCATTGTTTTTTAAATTCGTTTGCGAAATTTCAACGATTCTCAGAAAAGCATAGTACGAAGAAGTATTGATAAATTGATAACAACACAATAAATAGGATGTAAAGTAGAACCATCATCAACACCAACAAAGAAAGCACCATCTAAACTTTCTCAATCATTCTTTACAGGATTATCTAATAATTCTACAATTAATTATGGTGAAGGTATTGTACAAGCATATGATGATATACGTAATGATGAATGTGAAACTAACTTTATGACACTTGAATATGATGCAAAAGATAAGAAATTAGTTAAATTAGTTAAGACTGGTGTTAAATTTGAAGAAATGTTAAGTAGTTTAGCAGAAGATAAGGCATGTCATGTTATTTTACGTGTTTTAGCTGAAGAATTGGATAAAGTTAGAAGACATAAATATGTTTTAATAACATATATTGGTTCTAAGGTTGGTGCTATTAGAAGAGGTGCAATTTCTGCAAATATAAATCATGTTGCAGATCATTTTGGTTTATCTAATAGTATTTATCCAAATGATGTTTCTAGAATTAAGGATGAAATTATTGAAAAGTTAAATTCTAGTGCAGGTATGAATCAACCAAGAGCTTATATTTTTGCTTAAATTATTTACATTAAATACCCTCTAAGATTATATTGTATTGTAAATAAAACAATTGTTTTATTTTAATTGTTTACCAAAAAGGAAAAATATTGTAAGACACCAAATTTATTAAATTTTTAACAATTCCATTTACAAAGGAAGCTTAAACTTTTCTGCTATAAAGCCATATTTAACCCAATAAACGTAGCAGTCACATCCTAAAGGATAGGCTGGATTCTGACCTGCGAACAACGCAATCCAGTATGTATTGCATCGTTCAGTACAATCTAGATCAGTTGCATCTACCTTAATAGCAATCATCACCAAGGCAAAAACTAGTAATACCAGTGTAATATCTAAAGTGTTCATTTGTTTGTTTTGTTGAAGTTTTGGTTTCGCACTTGGAAAAGCAACAAAATTACACTGTTTATTTTGAGACACAAAAATGATCATTTATGGATGAGTATAATTGATTATATCTTTATTGTGGTATTTTCCTGATTTTAGTTTGTTCCAAACAATAACTCTTTCCAATCGTAACCAAAAATTATTTTTGATTAGCTTATTTCCAGGTTCTGATTTGTTGCTTTACTTAATCAGTTAAACTAGGTATTAGAAACGATATTAAAAACGAAAATAATTCTATGTTAAAAGTATTTGGTTTGAACAACAGCCAAAGAGGATCGCTGTCAATTACTTCTAGAAACGCATTGAAAGAGTACTTGACTAAACGATGCAGTTTGTGAGTTTATCAGAAGATTGCATTACTGAAGCTGTAAATGTTGTAACGTTACCTTTATAAATTTAGTTGTTTGCAACGTAATAATAAGGTTAATAAATTTGTAGTTTTTTAATTATAAATGTAAATACTTTAATTATTTTAAAACATTAATGATTTTAATTTAATGTTATAAATATTAATTATTAATAATATTAAATTTTATAGATTTATAATTTCTGACGCAGTAAAAGCAGGTGCTGGTGAATATTTCAGTTACTGACTGAGTGTAAAAACCGAAAAGTAATAAAAGATTAAACATAGTTATGTAACGTTACCCTTAATAAACTTTATTATTTACAGAACAATTATTATTTTTCAATTCCTGGAAATGAACCCTTGGTTGCTTTTACAGCCCCTGGAAGCAATCCTCCAATAAAGTCGTCGTTAGTTCCTTTATTTCCTTTACTTGCAAGATGTACGGCGTCTGCAATTTGGGTTGTGGCATAAGGTACTGTAAATACTAAAGACGTTCCACCAGTTGGAATTGCAAGTATCATTCCTGCCAAGGCAGCCCCAAAGGCCCTTCCACCAGCTTCATTTGCGTTGCTGTTTCCCATTGTTTTGTGTATTAATGTATTTCACCTTTAAGATATTATTTTGCTTGTTAAAATTAACTGCAGAACGACGACCTGCTTTTAAAGGGCGACTGTTGTTCAAAACCCGTGTATTTATTTTGAGATACATAAAAATAATCATTTATTGTTAATTATAATTGATTACATTCTTATTTTGGCAGTTATCTAATTTTTAATAATCACCAAATAATAACTATTTCCAATCAAAACCAACAGTTATATTTGATTAGCTCCAATACAACCTTTTACAACAATTTATTTTAAACATTAACATTACAATTTATTCAATTTCTTTAACAGAAATATTTAAAGCTCACTCAAAGTTAAGAAAAGAACCAAATCACACATTCTGTACTATCTGTTTTGTTATCACTTAAAGAGTTACAACATTAAAAGCTCAATCAAAATTTAACTTAATTTTATTACCTTTTTAATATTTATAAAATAAATAATAAATGTTTTTATTGTTAAAATATTATTATTAAAAAATCCTTAAAAAAATTATTATATGAAATTAATTTTTTAACAATTTTTTTTAAAAATAATATTATAATTATAACTAAAAAAAATATTTATTAAATATTTTTAAAAATTTATAATAATCTATATTATATTAATAAAATAATTTAAAATTAATTCTATATTAATTATATTTTAAATATATATTATAAATGTTATGTTATATTTTAAAAAATAAATATTATTCAATCTAAATAAAAAATAACTGAGACTTTTATTTAAAAATATTTTATTTGTTTTATTAAATATATTTTTAATTATTAAAAATAAATTATAAAATTATATAATAATTATTTTTATTTTTCTTCATAAAATTTATTCATTAATAATATTTTAAATTTATTTTTAAATTTTAAAAAAGCTATTTTATTATTATATAAAATAAAAAAAGTGTTAATTTTAATAAATTTTATAAGTAAATACTATTAAATACTTTTAAAAAATATTATAATTTTATTTATAGTACATATTATAATAATTTAAATAAATAAGTAAATAATTGTTTAAAGAATATGTTTAATAATAAAAATTTAAAAATTATATAAATTAAAATATAAAACTTAAAATTATTTATACATTATATTATTGTTATAATATTAAATAAATATAATACTTATATAAAATATAATGAATCTAATAATAAAGATATTATTATTAATAGAATAAAATTATATAATTTAAAATATAAAAATTCAGTTTTATTAAAATAGATTTTAATTAATATTAATAATTATACTTTATAAGTATCTCAATTTAAAAAGATTAAAAATAATATTGATTTTAATATATTTAAAAGAATATATATTAATTAATGTAATTTATATTTTTAAAAATAAAAATAATTTAATTAAATTCTTTAAAAAAAATTATTAAAATCTATCTTAACTAAAAATTAATTAAAAAAATTTATTTATTTTATAATAATGAAAAAACTATTTAATATTAAAATTACAATTAAAGACTTAAAAATTTATTAATAACAATTTTAAAAACTTTAAAACTCTTTCTCAACTTACAACTAAGAAAATTAATAAAATTTAATTATAATTACTAAAATTATTTAATGAAAATGATTATATTTTAATAATTAAAGAAATTTTTAATATAATAAAAATAAATTTTACTATTATTTAAATAATTTCACTATTAATTAAACTAAAAGTTGATTTAATAATAAAAATTATTATTATAATATTGAAAATAACTATAAAAATATTAATAAATTAAATAAATTAGTAAACTTTTAAAATTATTTTTTAAAATATTAGAATAATTTTTAAAAAAATTATTTTTATAAAGTCTTATTTTAAAAATAAATATTAAAAATACTTAAAAAAATTAGTAAATAATATTAAAAAATAAATTTATTTTTAAAAAAAAATAATTAAAATATTAAATGTTAAATACAAAATTAAAATAATTAACTTTATAAATAATCTTCAAAAAAAATTAATATATAAATTTAATAATATTACAAATAAAATAAATTATAATTAAAATAAAATTTTAAAAAAAATTAATAAAATAAAAACAAATTTATTAAAAATTATTTTTAATCAATAAACTTTATACTTTCATTATCTTTAATTTTACTAAAAATATTTAAAATTAAATTTAATAATATTAAAAAAACAATTAATAAAATAAAATTAAATACTCTAAAAATTAATATAATTTTTTTATTACAACCAAAACACAGCCTAGATATTAAAAAAGTTTATGATTATATAGATAATAAATTAATTAAATTAATATTAATAAAAATAAAATTCTTAATAATACAAATTTTAGAATAATAAAAATTAAAAAAAATCTTTAAATACTCTATTAAAATCAATAATTAATATTCATATAATGTTGCTAAATTTATAATAATAATATATGTTTTTAAATTATTTTTAATTTAAACTTAAGATAAAATTTATATAAATAATTAAATTATAATAAAAAAATATAACAATAAATTTATTGTTTTATTGAGTTTTTTCTTAAAAAATATAAAAAAAATTATAAAAAATTATTAATTAAATATCAGTTTAATTAAAGTTAAAAAATATTTTATTTTTAAAAAATAATAAAATAACTAAAAAATTAGTAAACAAAAATAAAAAATTATATTTAACAAAAATTTTCATTAATCAAAATAATTTTTATTATTTAAAATATTTAAATATAAGAAATATAAAAATTATATAATTTTAATCACATCATAATAAACTATCACAATAATTTAAACAATAAAATTTGAGTTAATAAAAAAATTAAATAATTTATTATTTTAACTTCAATTTTCACTATTAAATATAATAAAATAAAAAACAATAATATTTATCTAAATATATTAAATATTTTATTTAAAAAAAATATTTAATAGCTTAAAAAAAATTTAATATAATACGAGAATCTTTAAAGAAACACAATGTTGTTTAATAATAAGCCGTTCGAAAATATGCGACGAAATAAATATTTATTTTTTATAAATTAGTTCCTTCAATAACTTTCAATTTCATATTAATACCTACAGCAGCCAATTCACTAGATAAATATTTAGTTGTATAAGGTATATAAACACTTCTTAAATGTTCCCCAGTTCTACAATAACTACAAATTAATGGAGAATTAGTTTCACCAAAATCTAATGAAACAACAGTATTTGTCATATTACAACAAGAACAAACAATTGTTGTGGAACTATCAGTACAATCAAAGAAACGATCTTTCAAGACAGAGGCAGCACCATAAGCAATTAAAGCATCTCTTTCCATCTCACCCATACGTACACCACCACCTTTACTTCTACCCTTAATAGGTTGACGAGTTAACATATTAACTTTACCTGATTCTGGAGTACGGAATTGGAATTTATCAGAAACCATGTGACGTAAACGTTGATAATAAACAACACCCATAAATATATCAGCTTTTAATTCAATACCTAATGTACCTGAATATAATACTTCATTACCATAATAATTATAACCTGCCTTTCTTAATTGTTCCCCAAAATAATCTACAGCAGTATGTTGTTCATCAAAAGTAAATGGTGTTGCATCAGGGAAATAGCCGTGTAATGCACCTGCCTTAGAAGACATTGACTCTACAAGCATACCAATAGTCATACGTGAAGGGAAAGCATGAGGATTAATAATTACATCAGGTACAATACCACTTTCACTAAATGGCATATCTTCTTGAGGCCACATAATACTCAACACACCCTTTTGACCATGTCTACTAGAAAACTTATCACCAATAATAGGATTACGATCTATACGTATTGTTATATTAGCCTTTCTTGCAATACCATCTTTATCAGTTGTAACTTTAACATTTTGTACAATTGCACCATCAGTTTCTTTCCATTTAAATGGAATAAATCTTTTTTTTGTATCATCCCAACCACATGCATAAATTGTACCTTCTTCTAAAATCATTCCCTTCTCTGGTAGACCATCTATATCTAATTCTTCATATTCTTTTTCTAAATAGTCATCTTTAGATCCAGATTTATAAAACTTTCTATTTGTTAAAATGATTTGATCCTTTTCACCTATATCTTCAGTTTTATAAATTGAACCATGCATAAATCCACGTTCTATTGTACTTTTATTGACAATCATAGCATCTTCCATATCAAATCCTGTGTATGAAATAACAGCAACAATTGCATTAGCTCCATTATTATATTCATCAAATGGCAAATCTATTTGGTGTTTAGTTCTTGTTAATGGTTTTTGTGTAATTTTAATGTCATATAATTTAGAATCATTACGTGTTTCTAATGAATGGAAAGTTGCTGCCATTGATTGTTTAGCCATTTGGCATTGATAGATACAACGAGGTGATTGATTGAAGTTACAAAATGGTGTTAAATTTGCAACAAAACTCATTACATTAGTTGGATCAATTTCTTTGTGTGTTGTTGTTGGTTTAATATCAGATTCTAAACAAGCAATATTTAAAAATGTTTGTTCTGCAGGACCAATCCATTCTTCTTGTTTTGTTGGTAAATAAAGTACAGGTCTTACTAATCTACCAACTCCTGTTGAAATTAATAATTCAGGTAAATATGGAACTAACATATTATCTCTCTTTCCTTCCAGACATGCAATCTCCATATTTTTAGGTAAATTATATTCCCCAGATACTTTACAATATCTTAATTGTTCTGCTATTTTGGATAGTTGTGAAATTGGTACTTTACCAATAATTTCACCATCTATTAATACAGGTGCTTCTTCTTCAATAGAAATACTGTTTGTATTATTAGATGTTACTAAACCAATCTTAATTAATGTATTTTTAATAGCTAATAATTCTTCTTTCTTTGCTGGATAAGTAACCACCTCTGCTGTATGACTTAAATGGTTAACTAAACCACACAAGTGACCATCAGGTGAATGTACAGGACAAATAAATCCCCAAAATGTTGGATTTAATCTTCTCATAGATGTATCATTAGATTCGGAAAATGCATCACCTCTGTGAGTACTTCTAAAGTTTGAAATAACTCTCAAGAAATTAATTCTTTCTAATTTAATCATAAGTGCTTTAAATTGTGAAATTTCAATACGGTATGGTGAGCTTGGAACCACTGAACCTACACTGAAGAATCTTTGATAATTTAATTTAAAGTCTTTACTGATAATAGCATCCATTTTAGATTTCAACATTCTAATTACAGTATCTTTACAAATATCAACAGTGAAAATTTGCTCTTTTTGTTTTTGCATTCTTTCATGTAATAGTTTATATGCTGTTAAATGTGTTTTTAAAAGGGCTGAATAAACATAATGTGGAATAATATTTGCAAGTAATTCTCCAATTGTTAATAACTCTTCATTATCCAAGTCATCAATATTTTCTTCAATAATTTCACCATCAACAAATTTAATTAATTTTTGCATTGAATAAACTAAGAAATCAAATCTCTTTTGACATTCTTCTTCAGTTAATAAAATTTCATCAGTCTCAGGTGTTTCATACATTGGTATAATTTGATGTCTTAAAACTTCAGTACCAATTTCTAATAATTTATATCTATCAGTAATAATTTCTCTACTTGTATATAATTGAGCTAACTTAATAATAGCATCTTCTTTTGTTTGAACAGTTTCTCTAAATGTATTTCTAAAATCACTTATTCCTTCTAATACCTTATCTAATGTAGCTTTATTCTTTGTACCTGCTGTTATCAATAAGAATAAATCTCTATCGGAAATATTTTTCAAAGCCTTCAAAATTAAAATGATATTTGCGTAAATTGGTGTAGGATTACCAAACCTTAAGAACATAACACCGTCTTTACGGTAATGGAGGGAATTTAAACGTGTTATCATTGTACATGGATGTTTACATCTTATTAAAATACCTTTATCTGTATAACCTTCTCTTAAGGATGCATAACTTGGTCTTGTAATTGCTAATGGATAATTTGAACGTTGTTGAATTAACATACGATAAACACATTCACTACCATTAGCAATGAAATAACCTCCAGGTTCATGCTCTTCTTCTCCTAGTCTTGCCCTTTCTTCAGGACTAGTACCATGAAGGCTACATAACTCGGAATTTATCATAATTGGGAAACTATCAGTAAGTTTAACTACAATATCATCTCTAGTTCCAGTAAATTCTTCAGTAACTGAAATTGTAGCCATAGCTGTAGAACCGTAATTAGTTCTCATTAATCTAGCGTCTTTAGGGTATAGCCTTCTTGTAGTTACATCATCAGTTAACATTGGTGAACCAACTTGAATAGACTCAATTTTATAAGTAAATTTTAAATAAGGTTCATCTTGAAGTTTTATCTCATCTTCAACTCTAAACTCGGATTTCTTTTCCTTTCTTTTACTCTTTCCTGAAGTTTCTTCTTCATCATCGGAATCTTCTTCTTCATCTTTTCCTCTTTTATTACTAACGCGGTCATCTAATAGTAAAATATTATCACCTCTATTATTCTTTATATATTCTTCTAATTTTCCAATTCCAATAGAATGTAATTTACGATTAATATAGAATTTTGGAGTTGAAAAAGAGAAGATATGTTTACCAATGTTTGGTAAGATTTCTTTCGTTAAATAATCGAAAGAAGTTGTGTGAGGTTGAACTAGGTTTTTCATATGTTTTGTAAATAATTGATTTGTTGGGGCTACTCCATTAATTAAATAATAATTTGGTTTTTGGATTGGGTCAGTTGAATAATTGTTTTTAAAAATGGATTTTTTTGAATTTCCATTACTATTTAACATGGTAGGTTCCGATTCATCTACCTTGTTGTTTTTTGTAGGCCTAGTCTTCTTTCCATCATTGTTTTTATTGCCTTTACCTTTTATAACATCTCCAATGGTTAGGCCTTTTTTGCTCATTTTTTTCGTTCAAAAAATCGAATTATTTTCACAGTTTTTGTTGAATGGATTTTTAATTGAATAAAATTTTTGAACGGAAGAGATAGATAGTTTTTAGATGAAATATCAACAATTACATTCGTTCTAAAAAGAAAGAGTTCGCATAAAATGTTCTTAGCATCACAATATTATCTGAAAGGACAGCGCATTAACCCACAGAAGAAAAAAAGATCTTAATATCAACCTGATGGAGTGGAAAAGAAAAACAATTTATTTACCTAATCAAAACATTTACTAAAAGATGATAACAAATTGATTTAAGAGGTTACAGTGATTCCGATAAATCTTTTCCAAATACTGAACTACTAACACAACAAACCTTCTTTTTCCTGCATTATCTCCAATTGACAAGGCTTTAACTAGCCTTTATTCATTACCTACGTTCTGTAAAGATTTAAATGAATTTGTAGAATTAAAATTAGCGGGAAAAAAAGTAAATGTTTTGGGTTACTCTATGGGTTTGTATAGTCTTGTAACCACTTAACTTCATATTCAAATCTCAATCTATATGACCAAAGTCCCTTCCATAGAAACTAACATGGACATGATATAATAATTGTAAAGTTAATATATTTCTTTCATGATTATTATTTTTAATATTTAAATAAATTCTATACATATCCCTCATATTTCGAGCAACTTTATTACTTAAACACAAGTAACGGATTAAACTATTAAATAAATGTATCGTTTTTTTAACTAGTTCTACACTATAGTAATTAAAAACGATTTTTACAAATTTTTATTAAATAATCTAATTGTTTCAACATTAACTTATCATTCAACATGTTATCAAATTTATTAAATAATATATTCATATTATTTTCTATACCCAACAACCATTTATTGAACTTTTTTTATCTTTTTTATCTACTTTATTAATTAATTTCTCTCAATTATAACTGTGTAAAGAATATATTTTGTTTTCTTTTAAAACCTTAATAATAATTCTAGAATTCATAGAAAAATAGGTAAGTAATTTATTAATATAAGTATTACAATAATTAATACAATATCTATTTAAATATTCAAAATTTTTTTTTCTTATTATTGCATAATCAAATGATAATATATAAATATATTATAATCTGCTTATTTTTAGATGTAAAACTTTAAATAAATTAAAAATTTATCATAAAAATAGTTATGTATTGAATTTTTATTAATTTAAGTATTTTTTTAAAAATTATTTTATTGTTATTATTTAAATAAAAATTATTTATTTTATTATTATTATTAATAATAATATTTTCACTATTTTTGTTTTGCAGATATGTATATATATTAATTATTTTATTATAACCATATCTATTTAAGTCATTTTCAAAAAATAATAAGTTTCTATCAGAAAATTTAAAAATATTTATTAAAACATTAATAATATATTTTATAAAATGAAATCTTAAATAAAAAATAAAATTATTATTTAAATTTTTATTTATTAATAACCATAAAATAATTATTTTTAATAAATTATTAATATATTTTAAAAATTATTAAGTTTTTATAAGAGTATTTATTTAAAAAATTAAAAAATACTTTAAAAAACTTATAAAAACACTCTTTAATTAAATTATTTATTAAAATATAATTAATAAATTTATTATTAATATTAAAATCACTATTATTTTCTTTTATTTTATTTGTTTTTAATTTTTTAAAATTGTTATAATAATATATAATATTATTCTTTAAATTAAAAAATTTATATTTTAAATTATTTTATAAAATTTAAAAAATTTATATTTAAAACTAATTTTAAATAATTAAAAAAAATTTTAAAATATTATGAAAATTTTAATTTAATTTAATATTAAGATATTTTTTTAAAAATATTAAAATATTTTTTAAATTTATTTTAATTCTTTTTATTTTTTTAATATTACTATAATCAAAATATAAAAAATTATTTTTATTTATTATATTATAATAAATATTATATATTTTATTATATTATATACTCTATAACAAAAAAACTTTTTTATAATTATTTATATTTTTATATTTTATATTTTTATTATAAATTATTCTTTTATTATACAAAAAACATATTTTATTTTTATATAGATTATATAATAATTTTATATAATTATTTTTAATTATTTTATTTTTTTTAAAATAATTTTTTGTTATCTTTTTATTAATATATTTACCTAAATTTTTTATTTTCTAATTTATATATTAAAGTAATGGCAAATATTATATATTTTTAATTTTTATTAAAATTATCTTAATTATATTTTTTTTATAAAATTTTATCAATAATAATATTATATAAATTAATATTATTCAATAAAATAAAAATATACTTTAAAATATTATATTTAAAAGAATCTTTATTTAATTTAAAAAAAGCCTTTCTAGTTTTTAAAAAAAATTAAAATTATTAAAATTATTATTAATTTTTCTTTTAGAAATACTTATATTAAATTTAATTATTTTTTTATATATTTCAATAACACTATATTTATCTTCTTTTAAATTAACAAACACTTTTATTATAATATAATTTAAAATTTTTTATATATTTTATTAATATCTATAAAATTAATAAAAAGATTATCTTTTTATTTGTTTATTATTATTAATAGTAATTATTTTAATATTATTTAAATTTGGATTATTTTTTTTTGTTTTTAAATTTTTATTTTTTTATTGTTTTTTATTTTCTTTAATGTTTTTAGTTTTTTATTATTTTTTTAAATTTTATTATTTTTTATTTTTGAAGTTATATTTAATTTATTAAGCTTTAATATGTTTTGTTTTTATATTTTAAAATAATTTAAAAAAACTTTTAATTTAACAATGTTTTAATATTATTATT
>CADWAF010000141.1:0-36747 GCA_902984215.1 Willaertia magna
TAATTACTAACGCTCACGTTTTAGTGGAAATGACTTTAGAGAAAATGGATTACATAGTTTTTAATCCTGCTACAACCACCATTTATAACAGATTCGATGCCGTACGTTACTATAGGAATGGTGAAAGAAGTGGCTTGTTTGTGGAGAAGCGCTTGTTGTTCACTGGAACAAGTTTAAATAGGATTCAGCGAATCCCAGCTTCGATTCATTCAGCTTATATAGGAAAAGATCCAATATTAGGGAAAATTGGAGACTTTAACTATGTTGACGCAGCGTTGGTGGAACTTAACGGTTGTAACACTGGCAAGGTTTTGTTTGTTCCTTCACCTGAAATACTGCAACCCGGAGACAAAGTGTTTTTGATGCATTTTCCTGGAGCAGAAAATTTTGACGATCCTATTTCTGTATATCCTGGCTTTTTGGTTAAATGGCTTTCCGACATGCAATTTTTAAAAGAAGTTTTTCACGGATATGGAAGACTTTGTCTTAGTACTGGGAGAGTGCTTGCTCCGTTTCACATTAAGGAAAAGAAGTGGGTTGCAAACGTTGATTTTAAGTATGACAAATACAACCAGCATGCAATAATAAGCAATGAAAGTTGTTTGGTAGGGTCTTCAGGTGGAGTGTTACTAAGCGAAAAATGTGTTCCAATAACAAAGGGAGAATGGACTCTAATACCTTTCCACGGCATCCACTTCGGTGGGGAGTTCGTAAAATGTAAGGACTGCCTTGAGTTAAGTAAAGATCCCGAAAATACGGTTTGTAGTAAGTGTCGTCACCACAATAACGATTCCAGCTGTGTTCCGGAACCCTTTGTTTACAATTACAGCTTATCCGTTCACCATCCAATAATCACAGAATTGTACAAAAATCATATTGCTGAAGTTATTAGGGATACATTTGGAAGTGTAGAGGTAGTAGAATCATATCTTGAAATGCATAATTAGATTTGTTTTTTGCTGTAATAATAAATGTATTTCTTAGTTAAAAAATTATGAAAATTTTAAAATAATTCTTTACCAGGTAAATTAATTATATAATAATTAAATTAATTTTTAAAAAATTTTAACTTAATGTTAATAATATTTTGATTTTATATATAATATAAATTAATACAATAAAAAAATAAAATAATTATAATTTTAAAAATTAAATTAAAAAATAAAATATTTTGACTATTAATAAAAAAAAAATAATTATTACAATTTTTAATAATAATAAAAAATTTATAATTTAAATTAACAATAAAATTAATTTTTTCTTATTTAAAAATTTAACAATAAAAAAAAATTTAAAAATTAAAGTAAACTATTAACCGGTGTTAAAAAAAAATGCTAAAAAATTCCTTGTTGTCGTCGGGAATGAAAAAGTTTAAATTATTGCCGTCATCTTCTTCTTTTACTTCTTTATTAAATAAAGGGATTCATATTAACAATAATAATTATAGAATAAAACAACACCAAGCTATGATAATATTATTGAAACAATTAAATGTTAAAAAACAAATTAGACATTTCACTTTCCGTTTTAGAGGTCAAGAAAAGATATTTCATGAAAATCCAATAAGAAAATATCCAAGATTTAGTTTTATTTGTTTGTTACTATTATTTGGATATTCTTTCGCTTTACTTACCACGTTCTTTTCAAGTAAGTAGAGAAGATTAAAGTTTTAGGTTGATTGTTTCTTTTTAAAAGCTGAATATTTCTTAGAAAAATTAATTTGGGATAAAGAAAATAATACAATTGATTTAGAGAAATTAATTATGTTTCCTCATAGTTGTAAGTTATTTATTATGTTTTGTTGTTTTACAATTTTTGTAAAGTGTTAACACTTTTAAAAATTAAAGAAAAGTACTTGACAGAGATATTAAAAGCTATTGAAAGGGATATTGAAGGTAAAAGTCAACTATCATTACACATTTTATATCAAATTTCTTTAGATAGATCTGTAGCTAGATCTATTTTAGAAGAAACAAATTGTTTAGAAATACTTTTTAATAGATTAAAGAAAACAAATGATAAAGAAGAAGTTGATATATTAATTAGTAATATTAAATTATTTTCAACTATTAAATCATCTCATCCATTAATTGCAAAGAATTTAGATTCACTTTACAATTCTGTAAAATCAAGATTATTAAAGAGTGAAGTTTTAGATGTTAATTTATCTTATATTTTGTCACAATTAATAATTAATGAAGATATTAGAAAAGAATTAAATGATGAACAAATGGGGTTATTATTACAAATCAGTTATAGATTGAGTAAATCTAATGTAAGAAGAGTTGAAAAACCAATGAGGAATTGTAGTGAATTAATTATAAGAGAGTCAAAAGGAGATAAAGAAAGAATAAAACAAATTGAAAAGAAGGTAGATCAATATTATAATAATTTTGAAACAGCAAAATTTGTTTCTAATAATATTTATTTACCTGTTTTGGTATTTGCATATGCTATGGCTAGATATGCAGTAAGAATAGTAAAACTTCCTAAAGATGTAAATAAGCATTATTACTTTGCAAAAGCAATCAAGTACTCTTCCAGGTCTGTATTGGCAGTCACATCATATGGTTGGTTATTTTCTTCTATTAACTTATTTGAATACAAATCCTCAATTAAAGACTATTTAAATGATGATTACAAGACAAGATTACAATACAGAGCAAATAGACAAGAAATTGAAAAGATTGCTCAATCATTCATTACTCCAATTTTACTAGCTATTCTTCTTCCAAAAGTAGAATTTATTATTTTACCTTATTTATTAAGTCAAATGGCAGTTGCATCATCACCATGGCAAATTATGGATATTATATTTAATCCTGAACAGGGTGTAAGTAAGCAACGCGAATATATTGAAAGTAATATAGAAAAAGTGAAGGAGGAACATTAAACATTTATTTACCAATCATCATTCTCTGAATCATCAGAACTATCACCATCGTCTTCTGTAAATCTTGCATTTTTAAATTTATCTACAAGATATTTCTTAAATCCTTCCTTTTCTTGAGGGGTAAACTTTGTGATATCAGTTGTCTTTAATGAACCCTTCTTAAAGCCTTGGATTTCTAAAAGTAAGTTTTGTGGTTGACTGTTGGAACGACTGTGTGGCTCTTCTCCAATTTTTGGAGAAATTGGTGATGTTGGAGATACTGGAGGGACAGGAATTGGACTCAAATGTCCTTCTGAGCTAGGAGATGTCACAATTGATATTGGTGGGGGTTGAGGGATTTTCATAGAATCCATTGTTGGAGGGGATGGTATTTTCATAGAATCTGTTGGAGGAGGAGGGATAACAAAAGCATCATTGCTTGGTGGTTTGGGGATGCTAGGTGCGGTTGTCAACCCAATTGGCGGAGGTGGTACAAAACCTGAGGATGAGGACTCCAAAATCTTTGGGCGTGGAGGGAGACTAGGTAACACTTTTCCCTCATCTTCTATTACATTATTTGAATTAAGGGAAACGACAGGTATTGGGGGAGGTTTTGGGATATTCACCACTGGTGGGGGTGGAACAGTAGTTGTTGAGCTCGATGGGATTGGTGGAATCATCATAGAGCTTCTTTGATTTTCTTGCTCTATTCTTTGCTCCTCTTTCATTCTCTCCTTGGCAACTTTCATTTCATATTTATGCATATACTTTACAACCTTCTTTTGAATTTCAGGGTCTTCAGTTTGCTCTTTAGATAAACCAAGTCCTCCTAACATTTCCATAAGTTCCTTTGGTAAATTTTCCATTTCAAATACTCCAGTTTCTGGATTAATACCTACATGCGCTACTCGTTTCATTCCCTTTGCCTCACCAAATACCATCGAGTCTCTACTAGGCCGTTTATCTACCTTTTCAGTTTTCTTACCGAAAAATCCTTTGAACCATCCCTTAATTCCTCCTTCTTCTCCCTTTGTTTTTTGAGAGGTAGAACTTGGTTTTTTTTGTTCTCTTGGAGAGGGTTCATTATTCATAGGTTTGTTGTTTCTATTACCTGTAGAAGATGGTTTCTTTGGATTACTATTTTCTAATGAAAGATTGTTGACAATGGAAGTAAATTTATCAGCAGGATTTGGAGAATTAATTGCGAAATTAAAACCAATGATTTTATCATCGCTTTCAAATGAAGCAAAATGATTATTAAGTAAACTAAAGGTTAGATTTTCGTAGCATTCGTGGGACCACACTAATTTCTTTTCATCAACATTTACAAGCATAAGATGAAAACAATTATTGATTAAGTCTTTTCCAAAGTATAAAGCACCCCATAGACCAGTATAGGACCAATCATCTTCTCCCAATAATCCTTCATAAATCGATACAACTGCATTTGCCTCTAAATACTAAGGAAATTAAGGAATTAATTAACGACACCAATTACATACCAATCCTTTGGTTGCACTCAAAACGGTATTAAGGTCAAGTGGCAGGTACAATGTTGGATCGTTCATTTTTTCAAAAATTACTTAACATACTCCCGCCACAAAAAGCACAACAACAGAAAAAAATGAATTCGTATTATAGAACGGGTATTAACTTACAAGAGGAAGAAAGTGTTTATAATTTAATTGAGAGACCAGTTGAAATGAAAGAGAAAGGTGCTATGTACAGATCTAAATATCCAGGTACAACACCACCTTCTTATTCCACCTTATGCCTTCAAAATACCAGTAAGCCAATAGCAAACGCTGGTGGTCAATTTATAGATCCTGATGATATAGGACCACATAAACGAAAAAAACCAACAGCAACAATGGGAAAACCTGTAAAACACGATGTTAAATCAGATTCTTTTTTAAAGCGAAATCAAGGACAATACTCTGATGTACTAAAGACTATGAATACCTCAATCCCAAAGAAGTATACAAGAACAATGCCTGAGGGGGTTGAAAAGAGAACTCCTGTTCCTAAGAAAGATGATAAACCAGTTATGGGTCTTATATCAAAGAAGAATTATGTTATTAGTAATGCTGTAGATAATATCTTAAGTGCCCCAAAGAAAGTGAAACCTGTAGAACCTCTATGGACTCAAAAGGCAGAGTACGGAAAAGTGCCAGATTATTTACAAAAAATTAAACAAGAAATTCAAGATGAATATGAATACATACAACAATTACAAGAACAACAGCAACAAAGAGGAAATAAGGCAATGAGAAAATTAACAGAAGATGAAAAAGAAGAACTTCTGAATGGACTTAAGGAAAGATGGAATGAACTTCATGATAAATATCAATCTTTTAGCTTTACAATGCCAAATGATAAAGTACACATCCAAAGAAAAGAAGATGTAGAACAAGCGATGGATCAAGTGGAAAGAGATATCATTAAGCTATCAAAACAAAATATTTATGTTTATGATGATATCATTGAAGAAGTGGATGAATTGTAAATTAAGCTTCCAAACAATTTTTGTACATATTAAAAATGCTTAAAAGAAGCCTGCAATCGGGTATCATTAAACAAACATCATCCATACTTACAATAAAAACAACAAGTAAATGGAAGAGAAATTTTGGTTGTTCTTTGTTAAATTTGGTAAATAAAGAGTTAATTGATTATAGTCTTTATGTTGTTACCGATACTTTACAAAGTAATCAACAAAATAGAACAATAGAAGAAACAATTCAATTAGCAATTGAAGGAGGTGCAAGTATTGTTCAATACAGAGAGAAATCAAATAATTTATCAAATAGAGAAATATATCAAACTGCTAAACGACTAAAAGAAATTACTCAATTTTATCAAATACCGCTAATTATTAACGACCGTGTAGATATTGCATTGGCAATTGATGCTGATGGTGTGCATGTTGGCCAATCTGATTTACCACCAAAAGATGTCAGAAAACTAATAGGACAAGATAAGATATTAGGTGTTACAGTAGGTAATGAAGAAGAGTTAAATGAAGCAATAATGGCAAATGCTGATTATATTGGAACAAATGCGATCTTTTCAAGTGTTACAAAAAAAGATACTGACACAATTGGTCTAAAAGGTGTACAACATATAATGGAATTAAAAAATTCAAAAAAATTAATCTCAGATTTAAAAGTGGTTGGAATTGGAGGTTTAAAGAAAGAAAATGTAAAACAAGTATTAAACTGCGGTATAGATGGTGTTGCAGTAGTAAATTCTATAATTGGACAAAAAGATGTTATCTCTGCAACTAAAGAATTAAGACATCTAATTGATTTACATAAAAATAATAATGATATAAATTTGACAAGAGTAAAAGAAAATTTCAGAGAAAGCCTTAGACAAATTAAAAAGAAAAGACCTTTAATACATAATATCACAAACTACGTTGTTGCCAACCAATCAGCTAATGCTTTACTATCTATTGGTGCTTCCCCAATTATGAGTCTTCACCCAAAAGAAATGGAAAATTTAGTTAATATTTCTAATGCATTGTTAATTAACATTGGAACATTAAATGATATTAGTATTGAGGCTAATCATTTAGCAGCAAAAACAGCAACAAAATTAGGTAAACCAATTGTTTTAGATCCTGTTGGGTTTGGGGCAACAGATGAACGAACAAGGATAATTTTAGATTTGCTATCAAACTATAATATATCAATTATTAAGGGAAATTTAGGTGAAATTTGTAAATTATACAGTGTTACTTTTAATGATAGTCAAAGTAATGAACGAGTACAAATAAAAGGTGTTGATTCTGAGGGAGAAGTAAATTTATTATTAAAGAAAAGAATGGTAAAGGAATTAGCTAAGAAATATAATTGTGTAGTATGTGTCACTGGAGAAGTTGACTTAATATCAGATGGAAAAAGAATGATTCAAGTAAACCATAATGAACCTAATTTAAGAAACCTTACTGGTATTGGGTGTATCACTGGTTCCATCCAAGCTAGTTTCAGTGCAGTTTGTGATGACCCACTGATTTCAGCCTCTGCTGGTATTGCCTATGTAGCCCTTTGTGGGGAATTAGCAGGCTCTAGATTGAGAAAGAAATTATTTGGAAAAACAGAGGGAACTGTTAATTCAATCTTTAAACCAGCCTTACCTAACGAAACATTTAGAGAAAAGTTATTTGATCAGTTTGGAAATCTTACAGTGCAGCAATTTTATCAATTTTTAGACATTGAATATTCTGAAGAATTTTAAGATAATGCTGGTTTAATCCGACAATAAATAACCCGTAATACCATTGTAATCTCCAAAAATTTTCACACCAAGAGGAAGATATTATTCAAGTACTATTATGAAAATTTATTAATCAAAGAAAATAAAAGAGTTAATGAAATATTTAAATGAATTATGGGTGGATAAAGGCATTCCAATAATGTTTAGAATTGCAATTGAAAAAGAATTAAAAAGGTGAATCATTGAAAAACATTATCAAGGAAAAAGAAATTTAAATTGAAAATCAGAAATATGCCTCCCCAAAATAAAGTCCAAGATATTAAAAAAGATTGTTAATCCAAAATTTATTGATTAACTTTTCCAAAATATTCCTTTGAATCCTTAACGTTTGGTTTAATGGTTGGTTTACCTTGTTGCCATCCAGCTGGACAAACTTCACCATGTTTATCAGTATATTGGAATGCTTCAACTAATCTTAAAGCTTCATCAACATTTCTACCAACTGGTAAATCATTGACAGTCATTTGTCTTAAAGTACCATTACCATCAATAATGAACATTCCTCTTAAAGAAACACCAGCATCTAAGAGAACACCATAATCTCTTGCTAAAGATTTATCAAGATCTGCAATGAGTGGAATATTGACTGGTCCTAAACCACCTTCCTTTCTTGGGGTTTGAGTCCAAGCTAAGTGAGTGAATTCACTATCAACTGATGCACCAATGACTTCTGCACCGATCTTTCTGAATTCTTCAGCCTTTTCACTGAAAGCAATAATTTCAGTTGGACAGACAAAAGTGAAATCTAATGGATAGAAGAATAAGACAACATATTTTCCTTTATAATCTTCAAGAGAGATGGTCTTGAAAGTACCGTCTGGTAATAAAGCAGTCTTGGAGAAAGCTGGTGCTGGTTTTTGGATTCTTGCAGACATTTTTATGTTTATTTTTTTTTTGAAAATTAAGCCTAATAATATTTTCGCATAAATTTTAAATCTTTTTTGATTGTCCACCCACTTCAAAGCCCTGAAAATGATCTTGTTTCTTCTTCCGTTGCAATTCCGTAAGCGAGCATTGTAAGCTTAAAGTCTTCGGTATTGTTGATCACCAGAAAATGAGGGATTTAGGAAGTTTATTATAGTAGGAATTAAGCAAAACTTACAATACTTTTTTTACAATGATTGTATTAAATAATTGTTTTAAATATTGTTATTGTTAGTATTTATTTGTTCTTCTTGTTGTTGTTGATGTTGAGATAATCTTTTATCTAATTCTTGAATTGCCAATTCTCTTCTTTTATTAGTGACCATTGTACTGGTTGTAGAATTACTACTACTTGTTGTTGTTGTTGATTCTGAAATTGGAGAAGATGAAATGATATCAATAACTAAACCATCTTTATCATTGTTATTATCATTAGATGAAATTCTTCTTAATTCTCCAACAATTTTAAATCTTTTACAAATACTATAAATTAAAGAAGAAATAATACGAATAGGTGTTTGTATCAATTCTGGAAATAAAGTATGAAAAGCAAATGAATCACTATGATCACCTTTTAATCCATCATCTCTAGTTTGATAAAATCTTAAATAAATATAGGAAACTAAAAAACCAAATATAATAAAAGGTAAATCAGTAAATTGTAAAGTTATAATAGATAAAACTATACTAATAACTAAAGCAACAAATGGTACATCTCTTCCTCTAATTTGTAAAAATTGTAATGGAAATTCTTCTGGAACTTGTTGTTTCATAATTAATGTAAAACCTATAATACAACCATGAAATCCATGGAAACGAGAGTAAAGTAAAACTTTAACAAGTTCATCATAAACAGAGATTGATAAGATATTTGATAAAATAAAAAATGATAGAATTGCAAATATTAATGTTAAAATACCACATGATAATGTCACAACAAATAAAAACCATAAATACATATTAGTATTCCAAACATTAGTTTGTGGTTGTTGAGATAGTAAAATATTTTTATTAATTATCCATTTACTAGTGATAATAACACTTAAAATTGTAAAAATAAAACTAAATGGTTCTGTTTCAAGTAAAGATGATGTTATTAAGTTATGTAAAAAGAATTTAGTTAATGTATTTTGTGGTATTAAAGAAAAATAGTGATGAATAGTATCATTAATAATAAATGATAAAAGAAATAAACATGTTTGAATGAAAATTATAACTTTTGCAATTATCGGAACGTTTTGAAAGAGTGGAAGAAAACTTTTAATCATTTTTTTTATAAGTTACTTGTGCCTTTTCAATCTATTATTGGGATTCATCTATTGGTTGTGCCCACCTCATCATCGCTTCCTTACAAAACTTATCCCAGCTAACAGACTATTAAAAAACAAAGTTGACAAAACTCTCCCTCCTTAATCTCAAACAATTTACTGGATGGAGAACGATTCTAGAGGGCTGTAATTTTTGAAATCTTTGTTCTCTTAGTTTTTCATCATAATAGGCAATTGTTGAAGCAATAAAAAATGCCAAAGAGTAGAGTATGCGAAGTTTTAATTGTCGGAGGAGGTTTAGCAGGTCTTGCTTGTGCTAATTATTTGAATGAAGTCGGTATGAATGATTTTTTAATTGTTGATTCTGCAAATCGTTTAGGTGGACGTATTTATAGCGATACCGAACATGGTATTGAAATTGGTGCAGAATATGTTCATGGTGAAGGTTCTATGCTCTACGACATTTTGGTAAATAAGTTGGGAGTAAAACTAGACCTTTCTTTCGATTTTGGTGCAAACAATAACACTAAAGAACATGGTGTTGTTTATTTTGCAAGTAAGTAGTTTCACTGTGAAAATTTATAGACCTATACTTTACAATGTTATTTATGAACTTTTGTAGATGGACAAGTACTCACTGTTGACCACCCATTCGTTAAAAAGGCTTTTGGATATATTGATGAATTGTTTGAAGGTAAAGACTTAGAAGAAGATATGTCCCTTAAACAATATTTAGTTAAAAAAGGAGTACCAGAGGAATATCACGTCTTTATTGACTCATTAGTCGCAAAGACAAATGGTTGTTGTTTACTTACTCAAAGTGCAAGAGGTGCTCAAGAAGAAGCAAAGAAGGGTATCTATGGTGAACGTAATTTCCAACTTAATGGTGACAGTTATATGGAGACAACTGTTGTTAAATATTTGAAGAGAAATATTTCCTTAAAGGATCAAGTACTTTTAAACTATCAAGTACGTTCAATTGATTATACAGATAAGCAAATGATTAATGTTAATAATGGTGAGATTTTCTGTAACAAATTGGTGTTAACTGTACCTCTTTCAATGTTAAGAAACAATGCCATTCAATTCTCCCCTCAATTATCTCCATTAAAACAACATATTATTCAAAATATGTTACATATGCATGCAGGTATGAAGGTTGTATTAAGATATAAGAGACCTTTCTGGAGAGAATTACTTCCTGATGTTAATTTAATTTTATTAAGTGATGAAGATCCAATATTTGCTCAAATTTGGTTCCCTCATACAACCCAAGAAAAACATGATAAATATGGTTATTATTTAACAGGTTTTAGTACAAGTAATAAGACCGATAATGCTTTAATACTATCAAACGAAGAAGTATCTCAAAAGCTTAGAAAATTAGTTCAAAAGGTTTTCAAACTTAATGATAACAATGATGGATTTATTGATGGTATTTCAAAGAATTGGTCTCACTTTACAACAATAGGTGGAGCATACAGTTATGCTCATGTTAGTGATGCTTCTAAGACACATTTTATTAAAGATGCTAGAGTAACCTTAGCTGAGCCAATTGAAAATAGAATATTCTTTGCTGGTGAGGCTTATTGTGACTATGCTCCTGCCACTATTCATGGTTCAATGGAAACTGGTGTAAGAGTTGCAGAGTCTTTAGTTACAAGACAATCTAAATTGTAGACCTTAAAATTATTTTTTCTAAAGTTCTAAAAACACAAAATTTTGTATGCAATAAAATTTATTGTAAACCTTAAAATTATTACAACAACAAGTATTTTCACATTCAAATAAATAAATTGTGGAGAAATACAATATATACAAATAATGATTAGAAACAATAACAAGTACTTGATTTCTTTCTTCTTGGAGAATTTTTAGGGGCTGATGAGTTTTCTTGGTTGTCTTGTAAGGTCACAATCATTGGAACTGTCTCCTTTTCTGTTTCAACTGGGTTATGTTCAGATATTGTTGGAGATGATGTTTGTTGTTTCAGTTTTCTATTATTTAATTTTATTTTCTCTAAAACAGCCTCAGTAATTGTATCTGTAATTCCTTCTCCAGTAAGTGCACTACATGTACCAGTAACTACACTAAACCTTTCTTTATCAAATATTGTTTTTAATTCTTCAACTTGTTCATCGGTTGTATTCCTTGGTAAATCTATTTTGTTCCCTAACATTACACAAACACATTTATTGTCACCTTGCATTTGTTTTTGAAATTCTCTGTACCAACTTTCCACATGAAATAAAGAATCTGCTTCAGAACAGTCATAAACAAAAACTATAATATCAGCTTGTTTATAATAAGCTCTATGAATAGATCTAAATCTTTCTTGACCTGCTCTATTCAAATGTCAATATCAAATAATTAAGTTACTTACGTATCATAAATTGTCAATCTAACATTCTTATCATCAATTTTAATTATTCTAGAAACAAAATCTACAGCAACTGTTGGTGAAACTGAAGTAAAAGTATTATCAGTATATCTTTTTATTATACAAGTCTTTCCAACACCCTTTTCATATCAAAAATAATTAAAAAGTAGACCAAAAAGCAATCCCGATAAAAAAAATTAAATATTAAATTCCATTCTAATAAAACAAAACAGAAACAACAATCAACATACCATGTCTCCTACTAGACATACCTTCAAAGCAATGTCATAATCCATGCTATCCACATCATTCATTAAAGTCATTTTTTAAATTAATATTGTTTTTACTATTCATCAACAATCCTTACTCTTTGTGGCTTTTAACCTACCAACAACACTTTCAAACAATGAGGGTGTACACCCTCCATAAAATAATGGTAAACATGTTGTTGCCGAGTCAAAAGAAAGCTATTGTTTTTTGGTATATCTCAAAGTTTTTAAGAAACTGATAATTTACGATATTTTTAAAAATGGCGCCGTTAGAACGCATACGCCAAGCTTAGAGATGTCTGTCCTTTTGACAAAAGGTTCTAAAATGAAGGCTTTCCGATGACCGTGTTAAAAAAAATATGAAGAATAGAAAGAAGAATAATGATAAGAAACAGGTAGTGTCTTCCTCCGTATCATCGGAAAAGAGAGAAGAAATTACTGAAGAAGAATTAGAAGGAATGGAATTAACAAAAGAAGAAGAAGAAGAATTATTAAAAGAAGAACAAGAAGAAGAAAGAAAAAAATTAGAACAATCTGGTCAATCAGTTACCCCAGCTTGGACTAATTCTAAATGGCTTAAATATTTAGGTTTAGTTTTCCCTATAATGCTTTCCTTTGGTGATGTAGTTTTATTCGTTTTTGAATATCTTTTCGCAAATACTATTATCCAAACTTTATTAGCATCTGTTTCTTTCTATAAATATAAAACACATTCATCTATTCATAAATGTGAATCTTGTCAATTAAGCTCTACTGGTAGTGAAACTTTTAATGAAGTATTAAATATGAATTGGAAAGAATGTATTTCATGTGTATTGTCACATGATCTTTCTTTATTATTATTAAATATCTTTTACGTCAGTGTTTGGGCATTTGGTATTTGTTATTATTTCACTTGGAGATATGGTGTTAATTTAAAGAAAATTAAGAAACCAAGTGCAAAAACTTTATTAGTTATTACAATGATAGGTGTAGGAATGGGTTTAATGATTTATTTCCAATATAAGAATAATGAATGGATTTATTCTTTATCTAACTTTAAGGAAATTAAAAGAGATGTAGAAAATCCATTTGGATTATTTGGAAGTAATGAAACGGTTGTTAATTCTGAACCTAATTTAGAGGAAGATATGCAATCCTTTGAGGAAACACCAATAGCGGTGGGATCTACCCTTAATAACACTATGAATGACATTGAAGAAAGTAAAGTAGATTATTTAAAGATGATACAATTATTAATTGGAGCACCTATTGTTGAGGAGATTATATTAAGAGTTGTTTTAGTTCATATGTTTTTTAGAAGAACTGGAAGACCAGTTATTAGTTTTATAATGACTAATTTATTATTTGCTGCTTTACATATTTTCTCAATGCAATCTAGTTGGAATGTTAGTAAAGTATATACTTATTTCCAAGTATTTTCTGGATTTATTATTGGAATGTTTTATAGTACAAGATATTATATTACTGAGAATTTATTAGAAAATGCTTTATTACACGTTGCAAATAATATTTCAGCAATATTTATACCAATTACTTTAACTTTTAGTGATATTTATCCAAAGTATATTGTTCCAATTGCTCTTTCACTTTCTTTTTATATCGTGTTATTGGTATTGGATTTATGGTCAATTGTTAAATCTCCAACCAAGACAATAGTTCCCATAATACCAACTAAAAGAGATTAAAATAAATATTTATTCAATTTCTAAATATTTACTATCAAAATAATAAGGAGCTACATTTTTGTAAAAATTATATTCCAAATCATTGTAAATACAAAAAACAATAGAGTAGGTGTTGTCACTATTTGGTTCCATAAGCAACCAACTACCAACTGTCTAATTTTGATTTTAAAATTATAATCTAATGGATATTGGAATTTACATTCTTTTTTAATATTTAATAATAAATAATCATTTTCATTCTTTTGTTTTAATTCTGAATTATGATCTTTCCTTTCGGATTGTGATCTTTGTTTAGCATGTTCATCCATTTTTTAAAATTTTACAAAAAGTTATTGTAATCACCAAATTAAATTTGTTGATAATCAAATAAAATTTGTTCAACTTTACAAAACATATCTGTCATTTCTTCCTTTCCAACCTTATATCTTTTATAATGATGAAGATAAGCATTACAATTATACATTTCAAAAGCCTTAACAATAGTTCTGTTCAATGGATTAATTACAGATTGACAATTACTTAACATAAAAGCAGTTTTATCATAACCATTAAATCCAACATCTCTATTGACAAATATCTTCATCGCCTCTTGTGGAGGAATAAAAGAAGAATACAACTTTGGATGTAGAAATGGTTGTACATGTTGTTGATAATTAATTGTATTAATATCCTTCCCTCTTAATATCAATAAATTAGCAATTGACTTATTAATAACAGAATCCCATCTTTTATCATTTACATTTACTTTCCAATTAATACATTCTTCAATTTTAGAATCTGCTATCATCATTTGATATAAATGTTTTAATAATCCATCCCAAATGAAATTACTGTAATCCTTAGCTCTGTTAGATATTTGAGGAATAATTCTTGAATTAATTAGTTTATAAGCAGGGTGACAACATAATTGTTGGATAGGATCTAATAATAATTGGTAATCACATCCATTTGTAAGGTTATCACAAGGTAAACAGAAACAAGACATGTGGTTGGCAATTACTCTATTCATATCTGAAAAGGAAGGGTTAGGAATACCAAGTAATCTTTTACAAGCTAAATCTAATTGATCATTCTCAAAAACTAATAAACCGTCAGAGTGTTCATATAACTTTTGTAAAGTGAGTAAGGCATTATAGTTTTGAACAATTACTTCTCCTGTAGCGTGAGGCCAAACGATTTGATTCATAATCATACAGTGAGGGAATTCATCTCTTACTAATTGTGTCACAAAACAACCAACACCAGATCCAGTTCCTCCAGCCATACTTTGAAGCATTAAAAAACCTGATAAACTATCACAATGTTCTGCTTCTTTTCTTAATAATTCTAAAACATTTGCCTCTATTTTAGGTCCATGTTCATTATAGCCAAATGCCCAGTTATTAGCACTTCCACATTGTTTAAAGTAAATATTGTTGGTATCATACAAAAAACTTCCGTTATTATTACTTGTATTTACTACTTGGGTAATAACTTTTGGTTCCATATCTATTAATAAGGCTCTTGCTATCATACTATTATTATTACCAGGTCTAAAGAAACAATCAAATGCATTTTCATCATAACTATTATCCTTCGTTGCTTGTAATTCCTTAGCCATCGCCTCAAAGAAAGAAAATCCAACTTGATTTCCGCATTGCCCTATTTGCAAAGTAACAACATTATTGCTCATTTTTATTGTTTTTACAATGATGATGAGATGATTGTTTTATCAAAAAGAATTTTTATTTTCATACTTTCATAATCTCTAGTGTTTACATGTATTTAATGTTTCCATCTATTAAATAATTAGTAAAAACATAATAAATTAAAAACTTACATTTTAAGTACTCTATCTTTTCCACCAGTTGCGGCTTTGTCACCACCAGGGGACCAATCGACAGCATAAACTTCGTCAAAGTGACCTGGTAAGTCATTCAATAATTGTTTTTTAGTAACATCCCACACTTTAGCAGTTGAATCTTTGCTGCCTGAAGCTAATAATCTACTGTCACCACTCCAACAACATTGATAAACGGCACCAACATGTCCTCTTAAGGAAGAAACAAATTTTCCAGTTTGAGCCTCCCATAATTTTACAGTTTTATCAAAAGATGCACTAGCAATTAATCTACCATCTGGAGAAAATTTAACTTGGTTGACTATTCCTTTATGACCAGTCATTCTAGCAACAGGTTTATCACTCTTCTCAGGTTCCCATAAGATTAAAGTAAAATCATCAGAACCAGTAATTATTCTGATAGGTTGAGTTCCAAAAGTCTTTTTATACATTTCTAATAATTCTTGTCTTCTTTTTTCTTTTCCTTCATCATCTTCAGGTAAAGGCTCACAATTTTGATCAAAAGCTCCTCTTCTTAAAAAGTATTCAGTACTAACGGACATTGTGTTAACCCAATGTGAGTGACCTGTCAATACTTGCACACAAGCCTTAGTTTCAACATTCCAAACTCTTATTGTACAATCTTGAGAACAACTGTATAATAAATTATTTAAACCCCAAAATATACTTGTAACTCCCTTTGAATGACCTGAAAGAGTAAATTCCTTTTTACTTAATGCAGTATCCCAAATAATTATTGATCCATCTTTACTACAACTTGCCATTCTTCTACACCTTATATCTGTTAAGAAAGGTTCCCAACTAATACCAGTTATCCATTTAGTATGACCTCTTAATACTTTACCAACTTTTTTACCGGTATCTCCATACCATATTTTAATATTATTATCTTTACCTCCAGATGCGACCTTCTTTGCATCAGGTGACCAAGCGACACATAAAACCCAACTTTCATGTCCCTTTAATGTATGGTGAGGCATTTCAGTGTTTAAATCCCAAATTCTTACAGTATTATCACCTGAACCAGAGGCTAATAATTCACCATTTGGAGAGAAATGTACAGAAAGGATTGCTTCGGAATGTCCAGGTAAAGTAGAAGAACATCTAGTAACTGGTCTAACTTTAAATAAAGCTTGAGGATGATAAATAATTTTTAATGGAGCATCTTGTGTTGAAGCGAAATCAAATAGATTTTGTCTTTTCTCTAAAGCTTTTTGATTTTCTGTACTTAAAGTTTCCTTTAATGTTTTTAATAATGTTTCACGAACATTAGTTTGAATTTCTTCACCATTTACAATAAAAGAATATGGTAATTCTTCCTCATTATCCAAAAATAAATTACTATTTAATAATTGATTTAATTGTACTTTAGAGAAGTTAGCATCAATTTCAACGGTTGTACCAGTTTTTTCATCATCAATTCCACTAACAAATTCAACAAAATATCTTCTTTCATTTTCTATACCTCCTTCTTGACTTGTTTCATTTTCCGATCCTTCAGGCTTTAATAATTTCGTTTCTTTTTCCAATAATGCCTTTTCTTCCTCTAAACGCTTTCGTTTTGCTGCTTGAACTTTTTTCTTCTGCAATAGTGGCATTTTTTATTGTGAACGAAAATATTCAAAAATTATTTGAACCTGATTTTACAAAATTTCAAAAACTTTGTGTTTAAGCCTGGTTTTAGGCTTTAAAATTAATTAACTTCTGTCCATGGAATTCTTATTGTCACATCTTTGGTTCTAGCGAAAGCAGGAATAGCATTTCGAAAATAAAAATTTTATTAATAAAAAAAATATGCAAACCGGAGGTAATCTTTCCTCTCTGTTAAATCGGAAACAAAAAGAAAATAATAATAGTAAAAAACCAATCAATCAAAAAACAAAATATGAAATAAATACTTTACTGTATAATAGTTGTTGTAAAAATGTAAAAGAAACTGAATTGTTTATTGAAGATGAAACTTTCCAAAAATTTAAACAAATTGTAAAACAAGATGAAGCTTTCGTAGAAATTGCTTACAATCAACTATTACATAATATAATGAACAAAAATAATTCTAGTTATAGATATTTAGGATTATTATTTATCAATGAATGTATGAAAAGTAAAAAATTTAGACAATTACTTTCTAATGAATTTAAATTATTCATCACCCTTGCTGTAACCGGTTCAGAACCAAATAAAACTGATAAATCTACAAAATCTTCAGCTAACGGTAGAAATAACGTATTTTTAAAAAACAGAAATTCTCGTTTAAATAACGGGGCCGCAGCGTTTGTACAGATTTTACCACCACCCGAAAGATCAGCATTTCAGTTAAGAACTAAGGCTTTAGAGTTTATAGAACAATGGAATGAAGTATATGGTAATCAATATGCTTCTATTAAAAGAGGTTATGAATATATAGAGAAGATTTGTAAATTACAATTTCCTAATTTAAGGAGACAATATACAGAGAGAGTGGAACGTGCTATTCAAAGACAAGAACATACACAACAATTATTGTTAAATAAATATAAGAAATTAAAAGAGAGTGAATTGGAAGAACAATTAATTTTAATTGAAGTGGTTATTAGAGAAACAAATTGTTGTTTGGATCAAATTGTTCCCACTTTTGATAATTTAATGAAAGATGTTATTGGAAAGGAAGATAACAATGAAGAAGAAAAAACAATTGTAGATGAAAATGATGAAGAATGGGAAGAAGTTGTAACAGAAAATAATGAAGAAGAAGAAAGTATGCCTACAGATCTTAGTGCAATGATGAATGATATAGGTATATTAACAGCAGATTATGAAATTACAATAAGTTTAAAAGATATATTTGGGGATACTGTTGAAAATGTTGATAATAAAGTTTTATTTGAAATTTGTAAAGAAAATTTACGTGAAATTAAATTTAGTAAATTACCTGTATTGAAGGATTTTATGAGTACTTTAACAAAAGTTGAATTAAATGATCCTAATGAGATTAAGGAAAGACAGTTAATGTTACAAAGAATAATAGATTATAAAAATAAGTTACAAGAAATTGTAAGAAAATGTGAAGAATTAAAAATTGATATTTTACCGTCATTTAGAAAGAATGATAAATCTATGGAGGAAATTATTGAAAATGCAAGAAAGCATGAAGAGGAAGTAGCGGATGAAATAATCTCAAAGAGAAAATTGAAAATTCAAAATTCGCCTCAAACAAAAAAGAAAATGAAACGAAAATAAAATTAGTTAAAAACAAATTGATAAAATTTAGTATTACAACAAAATTAGCTGTATTCTTTTCAGTTTATTTACTTTTAAGGTAATTTAATATTATTACAAAGTTTATTGATTTAAAATAAGTGATAAAATTAGCAATACAGTTTTAAAAAATTAATAACAAAAAAACATGACTTCGAACTTGCAACAACAATTCTTTCAAATTTCTCATCCCACCCAAATAACAAAGAAGAATTATCAAAAAATTAAATTATTGTCAACAGTTTTTCAAGCACCAACCCTAGAGGAAGATGAATCTATTTTCAGTCTAAATTTTTCTCATTTCGAAGCAATTTTTGATAGGATTGAGTTGACCAAAGTAAAATTATCATTCCTTCCAAAACCATTTGTATTTTTAAATCTTTTAAGATACATTGAAGATAAATCGATACTTGTATTTCCCTATTGTCTAAAAGATCAGTTAGTATTATATGAAGGTCTTGGTATCGATTCAGATTATTTGGATTGTTTAGATCAAACTAGAGTACATCCCTCACTTCAAATAATATCAGGTATTGATTTTCAAGGAAGAAAAACTAATTTTTCATTAGTTTCTGAGGACAAAACATTGTTCTTGGCATTGGATGGAAAAAAGATAACAAAATGGAAATTTCAACTAGACGGCGCAATTACCTTTACCACAGAATCCTCTAAATACTATTTTCACGATTGTTTCTCTAATTTCGTTTGTATAGGTTTGGGAGATGTTATTCTAGAAACTTCTCGCAACACTGTTGGGAAATTTGTTTAAGCTTAAGGTACAAATCTATTTAACATTAAATAGATTTTTTCACTTTGGCGCTCAAAACAGAATTGTAGAAATAAATTAAATAAATAGTTAATAAATAATGCCTTCGAGCCCTGCCTTTGTGGGTGAGGGAAAGAAATTGAGTAGTCCAATTGGCAATTCACCTAGTAGGTTAGAAGAACAAGATGTAAAGAAATCTTCGGAAACTTCCGATGGATACGATAATCCATTGTTGAAACAAGTCGGAGGTAACAATGGCCAATATGAATTTGTAATTCCTTCACTTTTGCCTCACAATCCTCTATCAATTAATGATTTGTACATGAAAACAGTGATAGAAAGAAGTTTCAAGAGACTAAAGGGAGCATCCTCCGCTTCTTCCCCTAACATTAAATCAACAGCACCATACCGCTCAGGCGAAGAAAAAGAAAACAAGAAAAGACCTTCCAGTGGTTCCGAAGATAAGGAGGTGAAGGACATTGTGAAAGGAGCTAAAAAAATATCAAGTAGCACCCCTTACCTTGACCAAGCACGTTCCAACCAACAGTTTAATCCTGCAGAACACATAATATTAAACCATAGTTCCGATTTACTTAATGACCCAAACGAAGAATCATTTGTTCAATTGAACGTCTTAAAAAACATTAAATCAAAACAAGATTTGAATATTGTTGAAAGCAGTCACAGACATCTATCAACAGATCACTACAAAAAGATAGAACAAGCATTGAAAAATAAAAACGCTACAAATAATGACTATAGAAGACAACTCCCAAAATCAAATTTAAAACAAGATATTTATTCGGAATTGACTGTGAAAACAAAATTTACACCCGATGATTACTTTAAAAATGTTGAACATGTTTTACTTAGGGGAAGAAATAGATCTGTCATGGTTACCCATGGAAATTCTACAAACTTGTTTAATAAAGGTGAACCAGTTGAAGATTTTAATAACAAATATTTGTTATTTCAGAAAGATTTAATTGAGCAAACTGAAGATTTTACAGGAATGGAACAAACCTGGAAACAGATTACTAAGCGAATGAAACAACATGGATCTCCACATAAAAAACAAGAAGGTTCTTCCAACCAAGACCAACCCAAAGAAGAGGACAAAGAACAAGAAGAAAAACAATCCACGTTTTTGCCAACACCTGAAAGTGAAAAGAAAAACATTTGGGAACGAAAAAAAAAGAAAAGGTGGAAACCAATATCTCAATTTATTAATGAACAAGTTAATAGTGCAACGCCTCAAGCACCTAAGGTCTTATTGTCACCTAGAAATAATCTTAATCCACCAGATATTTCAACCACGTTTATTACAGAGGTTCAAGGAAATAACAATGAACAAAAGAGATTGTTATCTGCTAGTAACCACAATCTGTTAAGTACTTCTAGAGGAAGAAAATTAAGTGTAAAGGGAAATCCAGTAAATCAGTCGTTGAACAATAGTGGAAATAATCTTAACAATAACAGTGTGAATAGTTCTTCAAGCTCTGGAAACATCAAAAATCCTCCTCTGAGTGCTAGAAGTGTTGTATCAAGCTCAATTACAACTACGGCTGGATTTGATTTATACATCCAAGATGAGCAAACAGATTTTGGGGAGAGAAACAAAGGAGCAAAAAAAGCACTTTTGGATACTGTTAAGCGTAATTATGCTGTGGCAATAGCCCAAAGTGGTGGGACCTTAGGTAACTTTTCACCTTATGTTACCCAGGGTTTAGCCAATCAATACTCCAAAGTTGTTTATAATAGTGAGCTAACTAAATTCCCTTTTGAAGAACTACAGATTAGTGATGAGAGATTAAAGAGGACAAAAGTAAGAGGCGAGTCTGGAAATGCTTATAAACAATTACGTTATGAAAATGGAAAAACTTTAGCGAACGAGGAAGATTACAAAGGTGAAGATTTAGAAAAAGTTTTTGCACCATTTAAGTTATTTAGTCTTCACAATGGTTCTTTTAACCATAGTATAGGAAATGTAAAAAATTCTACGGATTCTATATCAATTACAGGTGGTTCAATAGCTCACTTAGATCACTTTTTAGAAAACCTCAAAAACAAGGTTCAATATAAAAATATTACAAGTTTTTCTGGTAATGACGCATATATTAAAAATCAATTAGAGGATGAAGAAAAAGAGCAAATTCTTGATGATAAGATTTATCAACATGATAACGATTTTAGGGCAATCATTAACTCAATTCGAGAATTAGGAAATAATGACAAGTTAGGAATCAACGAGAAGGGAAAGGACTCACACATTAATAGAGCTATAACCAATCAAACTGTAAATAGCATGGGAAGTATAAAGAAACCAATGGTTGACATAACAATAAATGGAGAAACATTCTACAAATCTAAAGATACTAGTCCAAGAAATGTGGAAAAAGGAAAGAAAAAAGGAAGTAACAAAAAGAAAGTAAAAACAAGAAATATGAATTCTGACGTTTGGAGAAGTAATTTCGTATCTACTCAAACAAAATTACAGTATGAGTTGTTAATTACCTTAGATGAGCGACATGATAATAGAACCGTTGTTTATGGTTCGAATGAGCATTTAAGAAACGTCACAAACAAGGCCCTTAGTGATGCAGAAAAATATGCTCTTTTTAGAGTAAATGCCGGAGGAAACAAGAAGTCCAATTCACTGTGGGACAGATCCAGAAAGAAATTAGAAATTCAAAATGAAAGGTTTTATCAGGCAGTCCTATTTTATAAGAGATTAACTTTATTTTTAGATTTTATCCAAGCACCCAGTTCTAGTAACAAACAATTGATTAAAATGTTGAATATTGTTAGAAGTAAATTGATAAAGAATCCCACTCTGAAATTAACTAAAGACACCATGTTCTTCTATGCATTGGGAAAAATAGTTGAAGATTGTACAAAAGAGCACCAAAAACATGAAACTGACGAAAAAGATTCCTCCAAGGAAGAAGAAGACACACCCCTAGATTTATTCTTTTCAAACAAAGAAAACCTTAAGGTATTGCAATTTTTCGTTTCTGAACTGAACATAACTAGTGAAGATTTATTTACAAACTATTTACAAAAAATACCAATTAAAACAACGAAGTTATTGCATGAAATGAAAAAGAAAATGAAAGAGAAAGAAGAACAAAAACAAAAGGAAATTAAAAATTAGGCTTGTCTTTTTACAATCACAACAAAAAATGTCTGATTTTCTGCAGGGTCTTATTAGCGTCAACTTGTCTAGCTAGTTTGCTTAGGACAGTTCCAATTTGGATTAATTGAGCTTTAGGAAAGTGCCATTGGTATTTTTGGTAAGTAATATGCTCCTACTAAAGACAAAAAATGTCTAAAAACGATTTTGTACATCAAGTACCTTCTCATGATGAAAACTCACACAAACTCAGTTCTGTTAGCGCACCGAAGATAACTTCTATACATTCTGTTATTGGAAAGGTTGGTACATTCATACCTTCTTTATGTACTGTAATGAATGTAATGTTTTTAGTATTCATAATTCAAGCCGTAATTATTTTAGCAACAACATTTGGATTGCTTTTCACAACCGGAGAAGAAGTAAGTAATTGGTTTCGTTTTTTCCTTAATGTCCTTTTAAGACAATAAGAGGTGAGGTTTTTTACAAACATTTAGGTAAGTAAGAAACCCTATTGGTCACCATAAAACTCTATTACTATTAGGTGTTTTTGAAAATCTTGCAAACGAAATTACGAACTTTGTTAAACCTTCCGAATACATTCATAAAACTATAAAGCTACAATTAGGGTCGATGGGGTTGCTTTACTACGCGGATTGCCCTTATAGATTTGGTAAATTGATTAGTGGGCTTTCCACATTCAACAGTCAAATAAGTTATATACATTATGCAAATTATCAGAGTAAGATGGTTACTTATAGTTCACTAACTAAACTCCTGTATGTTCCTTGCGTAAATGGTAGTGATATTTTATCAACTTATCCAGGGATGTCAAACTATAGTTGCAACTTAAATACCGTTGTTTTTGATGTAAATGAAGAAGGAATTATTACAAGAAGAAACAAAGAAATGAATATTATCTATAATCCTCAAACAAGGCCGTGGTGGGTACAAGCAATTAATATGGCCTCTATTTCTAACAGTAGTTGGGGAGATATATTTACTTCTCAAGGTAGATTATCGATTACACACAGCATTGTAGTTTATTCTGACAAAGGATTTGTAGGGGTTGCTGCTGTCCAATACTTGTTACAATCTATTTCTGATTTTTTGAATACCACAGCCACTTTTAACAGTCAAATAATAGTTTTAGATAGAAACAGAAATGTTTTAGCGTCAAGCTTACCTACCAAGCCAGGTGTAATTCAATTTCCCAAAGAATTCAATAATTCAACATTGTACTCTAAGCTTAATGAAATCATGGAAAAAAACAGAATTTATGGAAATTATACATTTTTAACAACGTTCTCAAACAATGTAGTTGATAAGGGAAGAGACTATTACTATTCTTTAAGTAACTTTATTGTAAATGGATTGTTTATGACTGTGGTAGTTGTTACAGAAGAAACTAGTTTTTTAAAAAGAATTGTGGATGACAGTGTTTCTTCCTTAGTTATTTTTATATTGGTTTTGAGTTTGGGAATTGTAGTACTAATAATTGTTATGAAGTCGATAACATATCCCTTAGAACAACTGACAGAAGTAATGAATGCTATGACAAAAGTAGACGAAGTACAAATTCTTTCCCCCATTAAAAGCAACAGTTTGTTCAGTGACGTTCGTAAAATGCAACGTGCTTGTGAAAAATTTAGAAGCTCAATCCATTACTTTTCTCTGTTTTGTCCTGAGATTGTGGTAAAAACTTTGTCTAGGACTGAGGAACCAGTTTTTAGTTTGAAAAGTCAAAATGCAAGTTTGTTAATTATAGATTTAAAAGGTATTTCTTCATTACAAAAGAGTTTAAATTCAGTAGATATCTTTTCAGAAATACTAAATAATCTTATTAGTGACATAACAGTAGTAACACATTCTTGTGATGGTTTTTTAGCTCAATTATTAGTTTTAAACCACCTTAAAATTATTGCAATATGGAATGATGAGTTATCACCTGTTGAAAATCATGAAGTAAAGGCGGCTAATGCTGCACTAGAATGTAAAAATGTAGTAGAAGATTTTATGTCGAAATTGGGTGATTCTATAGGATTATCTGTCAACGATATATCTATGAGTATGATTTTAACTAGTGGCAATACATTTACAGGCTGTATTGGTTCTTCAAAAACAAGAATGAATTTTTCGGTTTTTGGAGAAGCCTTAGACGTAAGTTTCACACTTGGCTTTATTTATTTCTTATCTATTATTTAGACAGCTCATTGTATTTCACAAAAAGGATATGAGGGAGCAACCTTGGTGATAGACGATCGAGTTTTCCAGAAGATACGTGATGACTTTCTCTGCTACTACATTGATACTATAAACGTAGACAGTGGTTTAACCCACGTGTACTCTGTTGTAAAATGGGGAAATGAAGCATCTGCTTATGAAAAAAGGGTTTCATCAAAATTAATAACATTAAGAAACAGAAAGCTAAGCTGCAATGGAGATCCATTAAAGATTGAGGTTGCACAGACCTTGCTAAACGAGATTAAGGACTTAATTGAATTACCTTGTTTAAATTGTAGCGTTTAGTGTTGAAAGAAAAAGAGAGATGAGAAAGTCTAAATTAAAAGAAGCAATTTTACAATATGACACGAAAAATATGATTTATAAATTGAGAGCTTAAGCATTATTACTCTATTTAACTTGTAGAAATTTTTACAATTAGATTAGATTAGATCTTGAAAATAAATAGTCATGTAATAACCAGAAAATAAAGTTTAAAATTCATTCATTCATTCTTCACAGAATTTTGAGAATTCGTTTTTTGTTTTGGTTTTATTTTAACAGTCCACCGTTTCCTCCAAGGTGAAGGTGTATTGCTGTCTTGATTCAATTTCTCCTGTTCTTTGGTCTTTGTTTTATTGATATTAGTCTCCTCTTTCTTCTTTTCCACAAAACTATCAAACAATAACTCTTCCTCTAATAATGGAGAAATAGTAGTGGGTGATATCAAAACAACATCTCCATTATTATTTACATTGTTATTAATTATCTTTTCATCAAAATTTGGTGAATTATCATCACTTGTTTGACTATTTACTTTTTGTTTCTTTATTGTAGTTGCAAACATATCTTTTAAATTACTTGTTGCTTTACTTGTTCTTTTCATTTTCAATTTCTCTCTTTCCTTTTCATTCTTAATTACATGTTGAACAATTTGTGGAATTGAAAATCTTTTATTTTCAATATTATCATTATATAATAAAATATATTCTTTAATTCTCCAAATTAAAAGTTCTCTTGAACCTTGTGTTGGTAATTGAAATTTCCTTAAATATTCTTTTAATTGATGATTTTTCAATAAAGTAAAACAAATTGATGGAAGTTTTTCATTATTTTCATTTTCTGAAGAATTAACTTCATTTTCTTGATTAAAATAATTCTCTTTAAATGGATTATTTAATTCTTGTTGACCATTTACAATTTTAGAATTTAATAAACTAAAAATTAAATCTCTTCTCGCAATTTTATATTTTTCATTAATTTCATTTAAAAAAGGTATTGAAATTAAATCACATTTACTACATTCTATTTTACATATTGGACAACGATTTCTAAATTGTAATTCTCTACAAATACATAAATTACAAAAAAAATGGAAACATTTATTAATAAATTTTGCATTTTCCATAAAATTTTGACAAATTGGACAAATTAATGAATTTTCAAATTCTGACATTGATGGAATTTTAAATTGATTATTTGTTGACCACCATTCTATATCTTGAATGGAATAGGGCATTGTAATGTTATTATTTATCTCTGTATTATTCAGATTATTATTATTATTAATATTGTCATTATTGTTGTTGTGTATTGTAGTGCTGCTGGAAGAAGGCTTTTTATTTTCATCTAAAAACATTTTTTTTTCAAATTCAGGTTCTTGCAAGCATCGGAACCATTGGTTTTTTTCGCGCCTTTTTGATTTTCAGTAATTTTTATAAATAAAAAAAGAGAAATTAAGGCTAGAAAAGAAGACAAGTTAATAAATGCAATATTATACGACTCAACAGTTGCAAGGACATCGTACCTTTAGTCCTAAGGTTAGGATTGGTAATTGGAATGAAGATTTAGAATTACATCAAGAGAAATACAAAGATTATTTAAAGGCTAAAGAGGAAGGTTTGTTACCTCATCAAATTATGCAAAGAAAGATGGATCATCACTTACAAACAATTTCCTTAACAAAAGTAAGGGAAGGTAATTATATTTGTTTCGGAGATATAGTAATGTTAAAAAGTGTGGAAACGGATTGTTGTGTATGTATGGATTTAGACATGAAACTACATCATATCCACGATAGATTTGGCTGCACAACATCTCCACATTCTACTACACCATGCGCAAGAAACTGTTTTGTTATTGAAAAAGTTCCTAATGATAGAGGTATGGATTTGGTATTACCTGAAGAAGAAGAACAAATACTTCACTACGGTCAGAAATTTAGGCTTAGATGTGTGAAAGAATTTTTCTCTCCAGTAAGTGTTTGATTTCTAATGTGTTTCCTGTAATGTTGAAATAGTTATATCTTAAAAGTGAAAAACAAACTCTAACAAACTTTGCCATAGGTAATTCTTCGGCAAACAAGTCACAAGAAGTATCAGTTGACCAACAAAATACCTATGATTCTTATTGGAAATGTCAACATTTAGATATTGAATACAGAGTGGAATTTGAAGGAGAAAAGGTAGAAGCCAACAAAGAAATTATCTTAACTCATTGTTCTTCCAATCAAAACCTCGCATCCCATAAACAACAAACTATCCTTAATGACTTTGGAAAAGAGTATGAATTGTTTTGTAAAACCTTATTAAATATTCACAAAGTAGAAGAAAAAGCAAATCGCTTCATAATTGTACAGGATAATAAATAAATGTTTAATAAATAATATTTACATTTAGTGATTATTGTTTGTTGTATTTTGTTGATTGTCTTGACTCATTAATGATCTAGCATGTTCTTCATATAATTGAAGAGGAACTGGAGGTAAAGTATATTGTTGAGGTTGGAATTGTAATTGAGGATACATTACATTATCTAGATATTCAGGATTGTATTCATGATATTCTGTTACTTCATTTCCTTCAGTTGGTGCTGTACTAATGTCGTCAGACAAGTCAACTTGGGTTTGTTGTCCATACATTACTGCCTCTTCTTCTTTAGAAGAATCTCCATAATATGTCTTTTGTTGTTGCATATTGTAAACTGATGTAGCCTTTTGTAGTTGTGGTTGTTGATTTTGAACGTTTGGGGCAGTTGGATTTTGTACTTGAGAAGAACCTGTAGTCATTGGTGTGACATGTTGTTGTTGAGGTGGAACCATCATTTGTTGAGGATATTGATATTGATATTGAGGATAATTATTATACATTTGTGGTGGATATTGTTGTGGAGGTATCATTTGCATAGTTGATTGATTAAGCTGATTAGGTGCTGCAGCAGAAATATTTCCCATTGACATATTATTTGGAGGATAATAATAAATAACATTTGGTTGTTGATAATTAGTAATTGTATGTTTTGCACGATTAGCAACATAAATAATAACCTCATGATCTACATCATTTGATAATGTACCAGTCTTTGCTGTTATCTTCAAAAGATAAGTAATATTAACTAAAACACCACAACGACCACCAAAATTAAATACAGACTCAATACAAGCTTCTGGAATTTTAAAATTAGAAGTTTGATCCAATGAAACAGTTCTTTTATCATCTTTCTTCATTTCACCAAGAGATAACCTTTTAATAACATACGCATCACTCTTTAATGGAATTTTAGAATTAGCCCGCATACAATCTACCCTTTGAATTAAAGATAGTGTAACATCAGTTATCGTTTTGGTTGAAGTATTTAAAATATTACATTTTCCCATAATAATATCTCCATTGAAGAAAACCCTTGAGGCTAGGCTAAAATCTGTTTGAACATTACCATAAGCAAAAAGGAATGTTTTTTGTCTTGTATCATTAAATGGAATACTATGGTTACCAATAAAAGTTGGAGATAGCAGAGAACCCCCCAAGTTAACAAAAGCATTGGAAATTAAATCACCAACCTTTCTATCATCATTAACACAAGTGATTTTCATTTCATATTCAATACAAGGGTTACCAATATTACTTTTAGAGGAAAGTGTTGGATTGGTTTTATAGGTTGGTGGTAAGTTATCTGGTAATTTAATTTCAAAGTTATATCTATATACACCTGGATCTAACTTTGTTCTTACTGTTTTTTTAAATCCAAAGAAATCTCTATCTTCTTGTTTTTTAGAACCTTTACCTTCTAATCCTGAACTATATTCATAAAATACTCTATTACTTCTTTTTAAAGTTGATTCGGATCTTAATAAATTTGTAGCATAGTATTCTTTACCAACTAAATTTATTTTAACTTGTTGAATTGTCATTGGTGTTGGTAGTCTTAACTCTGCATATCCTTTCAAAACATCTCCCGAGAAGAATAATTTACTTGGAAAGAAAATTAATAGTTCTGCTCTAATAATTTGCATTTTTTTGTGTGGTTGTGTTTGGAAAGGGAGATGAATGAGGGTTAAATTTAAATTTGCGGTTTGTTGGAAAGTTTTTAGAAAAGGAAGGCGGGCTCGTGTTTAGTTGTCCAGTAAATAGATGTATGAAGGTTGGCGTAAGGAAATTGTTTCGATTTTATTTCTTCTTCATTGATGTTTTCTTCTTTTTGTCTGTTGTTTTTCTCTTCTTTGTGGGAGTTTCCTTAGGTGTCGTTGATTTGGAAAGTAGGGTGGTTTTAGCTTTTTCTTGTTTGTTCTTCTCTAACTTTGCAGCAAATTGTTTTGCCTTTTGATTAACTTGGCCCTTACCTAAGAATGATTTAGGTTTGTTAGATTTTTGCTTTGTTTCTTGTATCTCTTGAGAGGATTGTATAAGGGATAAAAGGTCTTGAGATTCCGAGGTGAGGGAAGAAGATATGGAAACCGATGCCACATCTTGATTTTGTTTCTCCAACTCTCTTTTCCTTTTCTTTAAGGCCTTCTTATAAGCTTCAGTATGTTTTCTTTCTGTCTCCTTCATTCTTGCTTCCACTTCTCTTCTATCTTGCATTGTTATATCTTCATTTTCAAGAGATTGTGAGGCAGAGGTTATTTGTGAAAGTGTTAAGTTTAAAAGTTGAGAACCTCTAGAACTAAACTTTCCGTATCCACCATCTTGTCTTTTAACAGTTCGTAATACCTCTTTGTTTTGTCTTAGTTTTTGTTTTATAGATTCAGGTGTCAAAACGACTTTTGGCTTGCGTTTTATGGAAGGCAAGTTGTCATCATTTAATTCTGATCCTGCAATACTTATGGTTTCATCTTCTTCTTCAGAAAAATCAGCTTCTTCTTCTTCCTCTCTTGTTTGATTTAAAGTTGGTGGATATTCGTCAATATCCTCTTCATATAGTTCAATAAAATCTGCTATTTCTTTTTCTAATTCTTTTTCGTCTAAATGTTCTGCCTCCTCAAATTTTCTTATTACAATATTTCCTTCTTCGTCTTCTTCTTCACATTCATCAGATAGATATAATGCATTTTGCTCTTCATCCTTAAGATCTTTTACAAACTGTTTAATTCTTGCTTGGTGTAGCATTTCTTTTTCTTTCTTTAATCGTTCTTTTTCAACAATATCCTCTTCCTCCTCATTACTATTATTTTCTTCGTTTTCTTCTATTACACTTTGTGTCACAGTTTGGCCTATCAAAGGATCATTGAAAGTGTCATTAATTGAAGGGGCAGTATCCTTATTAACCTCTTCCATTATTTCCTTTATTATAGTCTCATTATTAGTTACCGTTTTATTTTCTTCTTCAGTTAAGGATTCAGGTTCTGTTGTCTCATTTTCTTCGTTGGTTTCTTCAGTTTCACTATCAGAGCTGTCCTCATTGGAAGGCTCAAATAATTCATCCTCCTCATCTTCCTCTTCCATATTTTCTGTGTTGTTTTCTTTCTTTTTTTCTTCTATTGGTTTAATTGAACTAGTATTGGTGACTACAAGTTCAAAATCTTCTTCCTCAGAAGAATCTGACGAGTCGTCTTCCAAAGCATGCTCTATTTTCTCTGAATTATCATTTACAACTTCAGCTATTGTAACTTTTAACGGTCTGGTGCGACTGATTGTACAAATATTATATTCAATTAAAATTCAATCAACCACTTACCATTTTACAACGTCAACTAATGGATTCAAATGGTTCAAACTTTTTTCTACTGTACTGTAAAAATCAACAACATGTTTTAAACTTCTTTGAGGTAAATCATCTTCATTGACTTCTTTACTTCTTTTATATTGTGCATATATAGCATCTGCAACATCTTTTGAAGGTTTAGTTGATTTTTTTGTTTTACTTTGTTTGTTTGGTGTGCCAGTATTTTCTTCCTCAACTGGGTTATTGTTAGTGACATCACTTTCTCTTCTTGTTGATTTAGATTTCACTTCACCAACAGAAGCAGCTGCTTGATATAATTGCCAATCTTCAATTGGCTTTGCCGGTTCATCTAATATTGAATCCAAGTCATCCAAAAAACTAGATGTTGTAACACTTCGTCTAGCTGAACTGGAATTATTATTTATTGTTTTTGGTTTTGATTTATTTATTTGTACAGTACTATTATCATCCTCTTCTTCGTCAAACTGTAAAACATCCTCTTCATCTGATTCATCATCCTTTTCCGATATTTTCAATGTACCCTCATCGCCGTCAATTAGCTCCAAACTCATTTTTATTTATTTTTAAAAATAAAAAAAACGACTAATTGAAGGCGCGAAAATAACCTTCATACCTTACGATAGTTGTGGGTAGCGAAAGACATTAACAACCAAGAAAAAGGAATTGTTATCAAGCACGATAAAAAATGACTAGATTGAAACCTTTAGTTAGTGTTACTTTTACAAGATGTACTGAAGAAAATAAGAAATATTTAATTGAATATAAACCTGTAGGAGCTGATAATTCAATCACAAGAGAATATATTTTAAATCCATATATTTATGAACCACTTATGAAATTCATTCCAGAAAATTTAGCGTAAGTATTTACCTTTCAATACATTCAAAAGTATTTAAATTCATAGTCCTAATGTAATAACTTTGAGTGGTTTCCTTTGTATTTTAGTGTCAGCCATTGTCACTTTTATATTCTGCCCAACATTTTCCGAACCTATTCCAAGATGGTTATTTTTATTGAACGCAGTGTTACTATTTTCTTAGTAAGTAAAGAGTGATAATTTATAATTAGTTCAATAACAATAATAGTCAAACATTAGATAATATGGATGGTAAACAAGCTAGAAAAACCCAAACTAGTAGTGGTTTAGGTGAATTATTTGATCATGGAGTAGATTCTTTAGCCACAACAGTTGCAGCAATCGCTTGGCTTTGCGTTTGTGGTCAAGGTGCTACCCTTACAACCTTTATAATTAATATTATAAGTATTTTACCTTTCTTTTTCGCAACTTGGGAAGAATATTATATTGGTGGATTATTCTTAGGAAAGATTAATGGACCAATTGAAGGCGTTTTAGGTTTTGTATTTGTACAAATTTTAGGTGCAATATTTGGTTATGAATTCTTTCATTATCCAATAATATTTGGAATGCCATTTTGGTTATTATTTTCTTTATTAACGTTTTCTGCTTCTTGTTATACAAGTATAATGAATATTGTGACAGTTTCTAATAGAATGAAAGAAAACAAATTAAAACAACAAAAAGGAATTGAAGATGAAACTACAAAGTCACCTAATTTTGAAACAAGTATTTTAAGATCTTTTACAACATTAATTCCATTTTTTATTTTATTAATTACTTATTATACAATTATAGTTATTGATAAGGAAACTGTTGCAAGGTATCCATATATATTCCTTATTTGTGAAGGAGTAGGATTTGGTTATTTAGCTTCTAACTTGACACTTGCTTACTTATTGAAAAAGTCAACTGCCTCATTTTCATGGGTTTTAGTTCCACCACTTTTTTATTTAATTAACCTTATTGCACAAGGACCAATACCAAGTTCAATTTGTTTATTTATTTGTTTAATATTCACTATTTCCCTTCATGCAAATTATGTTTTGTCAGTTTGTGATGATATTTGTAATGTATTAGATATTAACGTTTTAAGCATTAAAAAGAAGAACAAACAACAATAAACATTACCAAATGACATTGTAATTCACACTTTCGAAATCACTTCACACTGACCAAAAACAACCCTACTTCCAAATGGAGTGGCTGGGGTAGTCGGAAAGTTCCAGGGAGGAAAGTCAATTGATAAAAACGCAAAAAATGTCTCTAAGCTTTCAAAAGACATCTTCTAACAAAACGCGTTTATTTCTGACAGTTTGTTTTACTGTATTTTCTTTGATATTATTGTTAAATAATGTATTAATTGTAAAGGGTAAATAGTTCCGATTTTACTTTTTAAATATTAATTATTTAAAATATAAAACTTTTAAAAAAGGTGAAACTTATAACTTTCAAGGAGAATTAAAACGAGATTTAATTCAATCTATTGTTAAACCCGAAAATTTAAATGATACATTAGACGGAATAGCAATATTTAATTATATTTATGAAAGAAATTTATTAAATTGGAGCATTTTATTAAGGAATGAATCATTTATTCTTTCTAATCATTTACAATTTAGTATTTTACATCAAGATTATAAATTTAATTTAGAGAAAAATATTACAAAATTTATGAGATTTGATTTGTAAGTATTTTATTGTAAAAAATATTTAATAAAAAATTATAGTAATACATTAAGTGGAACAATGAATAAAACAAGTGATAAACTTAAAATTATAGATTTATTCAAAAATAAATATAATTTAGAAATGAAAGTGACACTAATGAATGTAATTTCATCATCACAAGAAAAACCTTTAATTTTAAGTAAAACAATTATACAAAACAAATGTAAAACAGAAACCCCAATGTATGAATTTATTTTAACAGATTGGAAACCATGGATTGTTTCCATTGTAGTTTTAGGAATGTTAATTCTTTTAGTTTTTGAAGTTTACAAACCTTACTTTATTATATTTTTAGCTTTAGTTATTTTCACAGTTTTAGATATAATTTCAATTAAGGATGCTTTAAATGGTTTTGGAAATGAAGGTATGATAACCGTTGGTTTATTATTCCCAATTGTTACACCATTAGGTGATAATGCTTTATTATTGAGGGTGACTAGATTAGTATTTGGATCACCCAAGTATCCAAGAGTGTCTTTATTGAGAATTACAATACCTATTGTTGTATTAAGCGCTTTTTTAAATAATACACCAATTGTTGTTGCTTTTATTCCATTAATTAAAGATTGGTGTAGAGAATATGGTTTATCTGCTTCTAAGTTTTTAATTCCATTGAGTTATGCAACAATTGGAGGTGGTTTAATTACTTTAATTGGTGTAAGTTTTTTTATACTTTATATTTTTATTTACATTAAAAGACATCTACTAACTTAGTTGCTAGTGGATTGTTAGTGACCTACAATTATCCTCCATTTGGATTTTTTGAATTTGCATATATTGGATTGATTCTAACATTTGCAACATTGTTATACTTAGTTACAATTGGATATTGGTTATTACCAAATAAGAAAGGTGGTCTATTTAGATATGCAATGGAAAGGGGAGAACAGTTCTTGTCACAGTTAGTTGTTACTGATAAAAATTTAGTTGGAAAGACACCAAAGAAGGTTGTAAACTATTTAGGATTACCTAAATTAGAAATTATTGAAATAGTTAGACCAAAAGAACATTTAGAAGAAAATGGTGGAAATGAAATGGAATTAATTGTTCCAGTTCCAAATGATTTTACAATTAAACATGGAGATCACATTGTTTTTAGAGGAAATCCAGATGACATTATGAAATTACATTCAATCACAAAAGTTTCTGATCGTGTGAAAGAAGAGATTTCAACTATTCAAGTTATGTTAGGAACGAATGAATTATCCAAATGTTCAGAGATAAGTAGTACAGATCCAAATCAAAATGATGATCATACAGAAAATGATATTGAAGTTATTCATGAAGAAAATGTTGTAGTGGAAATGTCACAAGAACATCAAGAACATCGTAGTCATCATCATCGCACAGGAAGTTTAGATAATGAAGATAATAATAATACTGCCTTACAAACATTTATGCCTAGATCTGAATTAGAAAGAAAATTAAGGGAAGAAAGAAAATCATTCGACATAACTGCAAGAAGTAGATCTAATTCTGATTTAGTACCTTTAGAAGTATCTAGTATTAGAAAAGCAAGACATTCTATTGACACCCCTACAATTACTATTGATTCTCTCCTTAAAGAAGGATCCCAAGTTAATTTATTAGATACTAAGGAAAGAAATACAATGGAAGAGCAAGAACAACAAAAAGAAAAAGAAGATAATTCTCCAAGACAAATGGAAAAGAAAGAAGAAGAAGAAGAAAAAAAAGAAGAAAAGAAAGACAGTGAGCCTGAGTTCTTTGAAGTTGTTATTTCAAGTAGTAATCCTTGTTCAGGAGAGAAGTATTTATCATTTGGTAAACATTATCAATGTGTAATTTTAGCTGTACGTCATAGAGAGAAAACTGAAGCTGTCAACTTTAAAGATTTAACAGTACAAGCTGGTGATACTTTATTAATTATTAGTAAGAGTGAGTTCTACGATAAATTTAAGGATTCTAGAGACTTTTATGTTATTTCAAGATGTAATGTAACTCCAAAGTACAAAAGGAAGTTTATTGTAAATTTATTTGGAAGAGAATTTAATTTATGGTGGTGGGTAAGTATTATTATTAAATTGTGTTATTTTACAAATGATTTAAAACAGGAACATTTAATTTTTCCAATCTTTATTGCAATGATTGCTTGTGCAACTGCTGACATTCCAATGCTTAAATGTACAATGGTTGCATTAAGTGCAATGATACTTCTTAAATTAATTTCACCTGTTAAGGCAGTTAGTGTAGTTGATTGGCAATTATTAATTTTAGTTGGATCAAGTTTTGGAATTGGCCAAGCTATTCGTCAAGCAGGTATAGGTGAAGCTATTGCAGGTGTTTTATATAATGTTCCAACAATTATTTTACCTTCACTTGTGTTTTTAATTTGTCAAATAATTTCTGCTGTTATTACTAACAATGCAGCAGTTGTTATTTGTTTACCTATTGCAATGGCAATTGCTGAGGCGAACAAATTAAATCCAAGAGTATTTGCAATGTGTACTGCAATTGCTTCTAGTGCAGACTTTTCAACACCAATTGTAAGTTAATTATTTAAATATTATGTATAGTAACTTAATTAATTTTAAAATAGGGTTATCAAACAAATCTTTTAGTTCAAGGTCCAGGTGGTTATTCATTTATGGATTATGTGAAAGTTGGTCTTCCATTAAATATTATTTATTGGATTTTGTCAAGTATCTTTATTCCTTTAATTTGGGGATTGGAAACTCCAAATTTTTAATTGAAACTTTTATTCACAGTTGTGAATCCATTTTAAACGGAAATAAATTTATTAAATTATTTGTTCAAACACCCACAGAACTTTTTACAAAAATTGTAACGTTGAAAAAAATATAAATTTAAAAATACACTTGTAAAAAAAAAATTTTTAAAAAAAATGTTCAACCCCACTTACATACAAGAACGCAACCTTCGTAAAGAATATCTCATTATTCAACGTTACAAAAAACTAATTTATTTATTACAACGAAATACACAATATATTCATTCCATTGTATCCAGCAAATTAAACACAACAAATAATTTATCACAAATTTGGATTAAATTTACAATTTTATATAAACCTCCAGAATTTACATTTTGGGAAAATTCATTATTAGAATTTGATATTTGGATTTTAAAAAGTTATCCTTTTAAAGTACCAATTATAAATTGTCGTTCACCAATTTATCATCCTAATTTTTCTTTAAATGGAAATATGTGTAGTTTGGAAAAGATTGCTAATTTTGTAAATAATTTACAATTTGAAAAAAAATATGATATTGCACATATTTTATTTTATTTAAATTATGTTTTTAGAACGCGTAGGTTTTATTTTTGTTGTTATTTTTT